>MKEJ01010201.1:0-41663 GCA_001753735.1 Embelia ribes
TTTTTTTTTTTTTTTTTTTTTTTTTTTTAATAATAAAAAATAATTTTATATAATTTTTTTATAAAATTTATTTTTTTTTTTTTTTTTTTTTTTTTTTTTCATTTGATAGGAGTGGATAGGTTATGTATCCGATCCATAAGTATAAAATAAAAGTGATTTTTTCGAGTATAATAATAATGACGATGAATACACATGAAGAAATTAAATGAAAAATAAGCTTTCTCCTAAATGAACTGTCAATCGGGCACCCACACAGCTATCGATGCTGGGTCGAAATTTTTTTTTCTGACCAATCACAGGTTCACGGGGCAGGGTCGATGTGCCCATCTGTTGTCATCCCTATTTGCGAGTTCATATTTGCTGACTGAATTCGAGTTTAGTTACAGAGCATAATGAAAAAATAAAAATGATCAAAGCAGGTCACAAATTAAGCAGCAGAGTTCATTAAACTTCGCAGCTTGAAGTCGCAAATTTATCAGACTCAATAGCTAAAGTTGTAAGCTTGCCATGATTAATAAGTCCGTGTTAATATCATTACCCAAGTTACCACAATTATGAACCGAAAACACTTTTGAAAACAGTAAACTACAATAACAATCAGCCAACAATAGTAAAAGGTGATTATAAAGCAATTAATCCACGATAAGTTGCATTACTTGCCTACAAAACCTGAAACGAAAACTGCAATACTAAGGGCAGGAAAGAACTGCCAAACAGCACTTAAACTGAGATGACAATTAAACGGTACAAGTTTCACAAACCTACATTAGTTCATAGGAAACTTGTCATATGTTTGACAAAAAGAACAAAACAATAATATCCTCAATCAAGCAAATCCGACACAGGGGTCTTCCTAAATGCATCAACTTTAGCCAACATTCCCCCGACCACTTTATTCGGGAATATATTATCCGCCTTCATCCTCTCCCTAATCCCATAAGCCGGCACCTTAGCATTGACATAAGCCTGGATTAGAGTCTCAAATTGCCTAAGCCGACCGATATATCCTGCTTGTCTCAACTTGAAGAATATCTTCTCAGAATTGTGTACATCACCTTTGTTTGCATAGTGACCCATTATAGCCATATAAGAACTGAACATTGGCTTCATTTGTCTCTGCTGGGACGCCTTATTAAGAAGAGAGTCAGCCTTTTCCACTTCACCCGCTTGTACATATAACTTTACGAGAGCATCCCAGGTCAGCGGGCCCACTACAATACCACTCTCGGCCATTCGTTTCACCAGATCTTTGCCCTCGGTGACCATCTTGTGATTTGCATAGACTCTTAATAAAGCTGAATAGTGCTTCGAAGATAGCTTCTTTGTTATTTTGGTCATCCTCTCAAACACTGCCTCTGCTTCTTCGATTTTACCCAGTTTCCCCCATGCTTCAATTGCAGCCATACAGTCCTCAAGTCTAGGGCTAGACTCGCAGGCTTCCCAGACCCTCGTCACCTCATCGGCCTTGCCGAGGGAGGCGTAAAGAGGGAGCAAAGGTTGGCAAGCCCATTTCCTGTCTTTGAGGTCATCCCCTTCCATCTCTCGTAAAATGGACTCGGCCTTCTCCTTAAGACCAGCGTTCACATAGTGTCTAGCTAATATGGTCTGTACAGCAAGGTCGGGCTCCATCCCTTCAGCTTTCATCGTCTCCACAATCTGTTCCATACCCGCTATATCTCTGGATTGCCCTTTTGTATCTATCAAAATTCGGTACGTGAATAGAGAGGGTTTCACATTTTCTTTCTCCATTAGCAATAAAACATCAGCAATTTTCTTTTTGTCGGTTTTCTTGTATAGGAGTAGCAACTGATTGCATGTGAAGGAGGACAGTGGAAAACCGAGGTTTTTCATTTTGTTAAACACGGCTTCTGATTTCTTCACATTGGTAGAGCTAACACAGTTAGCGAGGAATGTTCGATAAATTAATTCGGTCTTAAAAGAATTTGGGATCTTGTCGATGTAGCTCTCAGCAAGCTGAAGGCCACGAACTTTGGAAATCAAGTCAACGCGAGATGCATAATCTCTCTCGCCAAACTCCACATGCTTCGATGACTCGAGCCACTCAGAGAGCTGCAAAAGAGTAAAAACTTGAAAACAGGACAGAAAAACAAAAGCCATGTCCAGTAAATAATACATGAACTTGAAGGCATAATTAAGTCGTAGTAACGCAGGCAAAAAAACACTAACAATATGCAAAAAATAGTTTGAGTAAAACTACCTGCACAGCCCTCCCGTACATCTTACGTTTACGAAGGTTGACCATGGCCATAAAGATCTCAGTCTGATTCAACTCCTTCCCATCTTCAACCCACTTATCCGTAACAGTTTGAACAGACCTACCTGGAGCTTCCAAAATAGCATTAAACAATGCTAAAGAAACTCTTTTCTTTGGAGTTTTTTTTTCCGTTACAAGTTCCTCAGAGTCAGATAGCAATAGCTCATTTTGAGCCTCCTCAACACCATCATTAGCATCATTTTCTTCATCGGAAAGTTCTCGTTCAGAAATCGATTCATCTCCACTTTCAGATAAAGAGACCACATTGGCATCGGTTGGAGTTTCAAGCTCAGAAAACCCATCTTCTAGATCATCTTCTTCATTACCACTGCTTTTTGAGTCAGCTTGAGAAGAAAAACCACACCACTCCATAGAAAATTTCACATAACCGTGTACAGTACAGTGAGAGCTCTTCAAACACGTACATCTATCAGATAATGCCATGTGAGAATAGCCATTACTGGCCTTGTCGTATAAATTACGACTTGCTACTTGCGAATTTGGAGAGGAATTTTGGTAAGTTCTGATGATAAATGCTCGCCCTCTGAAAAAGAAAACAAATATCAGCCAGATTGGCACAAAACACAATGCTGAAAATCAGCCAGTTCGGATAATGCCAATACATACATATGAAAATACAGAAAAATACAGTAGTAAGACAAAGTCATCTAATACTACCCAAGAGAACACAAAGAGCTTCGAAAGGAGAAAAGTGTGTACAGCAAAAGAAAACCAAGAATGAATTTAGTTCTCCAATTCATTATTCATGACGAGCACCAATAAGAAAAAATAGAATTTAGTTATGCCAAGGTAAATAATTGAGTATTCCTGCAGTAAATGATTAACCCTATTGTCAGAAATTGGCCCTTGCAAGTAATAAAATTACTTCTTACTTCCCCATAAAATTTGTTCCATTTTCACAAAGTAGCCAAAAGGACCCAAAGCTTCCTTTCTCGCTTATTGTTTCCATTGCCTTTGGACTTAACACGTAAAATAAACACATGTACTAGAAACTTGTGCCACACTGTACTCCGACAACTTCACTTCTCATTAAACCACCCACAGAACTCGAACTTTGTCTTTCACTGCTTCATCTTATTTTTTCTTATCCAAACAGGGTTTTTCAACTATCTGCTAATTCACACAAACCCTATGCATATAGGATATAATACAGAACAATAGACTTCATGACAAAAAACTAAGGACAGACAATACAAACAATACTCATAAGCCAAAAGACCAAGGTTATACAATTACACACATGAATATCTGCCTCACTTAGACTAAAAAATTTCTCCATTATCGCTAAACTAACCATAAATACAAAATTTATTTTTTCATATCTTTTTTTTTTCTTTCTGTGAGGGAACAGAGAGCAAATTTGACTTTGTGATAACAAAATGAAATAAAGTTCAACAATATAAAGAAATACCAATATACCCAAAGGCTAAATACACAAGCATATATAAGCACAAATATGCAAAATCATGATCAAATGAGGGTCGTAAAATCATAGGCCGCATGCAGACTCCAATCTCCTCCATCATAAGTCAATCCATAAAGTTCAAATTAATTTCTATTTTTTTTTTTTAGTTAGGGCACTCCGATCAGTCATAGCTAAATGGGTCACTATCCTAAATTTTATGTTTACTTTACTAGAAGATGCTCACACCAGTGTATCCAATACTATTCAAACTTTAAAAAATAGGGAGTTTGCTACAATAATCCCCTTGAACTAGGGGGGGCAATGCTCATCCCCAACACTACTTTTAGATTTAAGGTGTTTGGTGCGGGCATTCCCTATATCCAAGACTCTATTTTAGATTATGAACTATAGGGATTAAAATTTAGGGGATGAGAATAAATTTACTTGTGGGAACGCCCTACTTTTCTCAGCCACAAAATAACTACCACCTATAAAGCAGTAGAAAAAAAGGGTCTTCATTAGCAAAACTAAATACTCTTCAGCAAGAAAACGGGAACAAATCAATTCTATTGTCATAAAGCTAGCCAAAAGGGTCTACAGTTTCTCATCTCTTTACCTTTCTTCACCACCTTTGGGCTAAAAGCGGACAATAATAAACACATGTACCAGAAATTTGTGACACATTGAACTCCAACCTCTCCACTAACCATTAAACTACCCACAAAACTCGAACTGTGTTCTCTTATTTCTCCAAATTTTACATATCCAAACAGGGTTTTCCCCCTATTGAATAACAAGGTTCATTTCATAGAATTCCAAACATATAGAATATAACAAGACAATAGACTTCACGAGAAAGAACAAACATGGACCGACAATACAAATAATAGTCATAAGCCTAAAGACCAAATACACACACAACCACAAGTATACATCTGTGTCACTGAGGCTCCAAAATTTCTCCATTATCATTAATCTAGCAATCATATCCGCAATTGTATTTTCCATATTTGTACCAAATTCTACGCGAACAAAGACCATAGCATAAAGGAGAACACAGGACAGTTGACTTCATGATAAAAAAATCATATTGTCCGACAATATAAACAAATACCTATATACCCAAAGGCTAAATATACGTGCTTATATATGCACAAATCTGTAAGATTACAATCCTATGAGGGTTGTAAAATTATAGGCCTGATGTAGACTCTAAATTTTCTTAATCATATGTCTATCCAGTATGGATAAGGTTCAAATTAACATTTTCCGTTTCTCTTGGTTACTTTTTCAGCCACCAAACAAGTACCACAGATTATGCAGTAGAAAAAATAGTCCTTACAAGCAAAATAAAATTTCCTTCAGCAAGAAAAGGGGAAAAATATTCTTAGGTAGGCAATAGTTCCAGTTATACATTTATACATATATACACAGATAAATAGAGGGAAAAGAGAGAGAGTTGTACTTTATACGATTAGAAGCTCGACAAACAACACATGACAAGTGACTTCTGACAAAGAACTTGTATTGTCTGACGATGTAAAGATGCATATGCCCAAAAGCTATGCATACATACAAATATACATCACAAATTTCCAAGATCACGATCAAACAAGGGTAGGAAAGTTACAGGCCTCAGTTAGACCTTCAAAAATACTCTATCACCATAATCTATCCATAAGTTTCAAATTTACAGTTTCCATTTCTCTTCGAGCCTAGAGGGCACTCCCGCCAGTCACACTATTGAGGACTCTAGATAAAAAATTTAGGAGATCTCATACCAGTGTATCTAATACTATTCAATCCCTTAAAATAGGGGATTTGCGACCGTCGTACCCTTGAACTAGAGGATTACTTGTCATCCAATACTATTTTCAGCTTTAACGTGTCTGGTGTGGGCATTCCCTATATTCCATACTCTATTCTAGAGTTTGAGGTATAGGAATTAAAATCTATGGGATTAGAATAGATATACTGGTGAGAATGCCCTACTATTTCAGCCTCCAAATAAATACCACCTATTAAGCAGTAGGAAAAAACAGTCTTTATGAGTAAAACAAAATACCTTTCAACATGAAAATGGGAAAGAAGATCAATTCTTAGGCAGGCAACAGTTCCAGCTATACATGCAAAGATCAGTTTCAAATTTACATATTCCGTTTCCCTTAAGGGCACTCCTGCAAGCCACTCTATAAAGGCCTCTATCCTAAATATTAGGGATAAACTTTTAAGATAGCTCACACCATTACATCTAATACCTTTCAATCTCCAATAAAATAGGGCTTTTTCCACAGTGATACCCTTGAACTAGGTTATAACTTTTCATACACTACTACTTTCAGGTTCAATGTGTATAGCATGAGCATTCCCTAATATTCCACTCTATTTTAGAATTTGAGGTATAAGGATTAAAATCTATAGAGCAATACCCTTGCTCTCTCAGCCACAAAATAAATACTACTTATTAAGCAGTAGGAAAAATCAATCTTTATTAGCAAAGACAAATACCCATCAGCCAAAAAAAGGGGGGAAAACGTCAACTTTTAGGGAGGCAACAATCCCAGTTATATATACACTATGTATGTTTGTGTGTGCGCGCGCGTGTATATACACGCGCACACAGATAAATAGATATAAATCCAAGACTCTATTTTAGAGCATATGAACTATAGGGATTAAAATTCAGAGGATGAGAATAGACAATAGATACACTGGTGAGAATGCCCTACTATCTCAGCCACCAAATAAATACTATTAGGCATTAAAAAATCAGTCTTTATTAGCCAAAACCAAATACCATTCAACAAGAAATTGGGGAAAAACATCAATTCTTAGTCAGGCAACAATTCAAGTTAAAATGACACGAATGTATATATACATAAACAAATAGATATATATAGATAGATAGATATATAAAGAGAGAGTGTTTCACTTTAGGGGATTAGAAACTCGACGAAGTGCCCACATGATGACGTGTAATCGGAGAGAAGAGATTCAGATATGGGAGGAGAGAGTGAACCCTCGGAGAGAGAGAGAGAGAAGCTATAATCTGCGACGCTCTTAAACCCTAAAAACCCTTCGCTCTTATTTTTACTCCCAATGTTATAGCGTCACACTTTTCGGAAAAATCCTTTGATTCTCATTTGTTGCAGATTACCCCCACATGTTGCAAGTCTTTTACAGTAAATGTTCCCTTTGTTAAATTAGCCTATCATAATTTGTTGGGATATTAAGAATTTAATGACGATGACAACTTGATGCCCATGATCTATCTGTTACATCATTATTATTGTATGCTTTTCACTAAGTTTTTAACTTTAGGATAATATTAAAATTGAGTATCATTGTATTTGATAAATATATGATTGATTTCAAAACTAATATGATGTTCAAAAAAATTACATAAAGTGATTTATTAATTTAGAAATCAAAATCGGTGTATTCTGCTTTTATTATAATTTGATTAGATACTGAAGATACAATAGTATAAATGGAGTATGTGACGAATAATCGGCTTTTAAAATATCCTAAAAAAATATAACTAAGAAATATATTCTAAAAAAATAAAGAAATGTATTTTTACGAAACACTGCAATGTCTGTCTGTTAAAAATCATTAGGCAAATTTCATTCTAGTGTAATTTGTTTTTGTCTTGTTTTCGAACTTTAATAATAATCGTGATCAAATTTTCTAAATTTGTCATTGTCCCTTTCTGTCTTATTTTTTAACAATTGGGCAATGATAAATTTGAATGCATAAATTACTTTCGATATCCAAAATTTTAAAAAAAAAAAATGGGACTATTATTTATAAGGGGATAAAATATCAAATTGAGTCAAAATCAAACATGGGGCAACTAGTACCATGTGGAACTAATATCTAATTAGAGTAAAATAGAGGGACCAATTTAAGATACACTCGGATAGCCTCCTAAAAAACGACATCGTTTCAATATTTACTCAAAAAACTCCTAAATTCGTCTTCTTTTATTTCTCTCTCTCTCTCTCTCTCTCTCTCTGTGTTGCGCAGCCCTCTGCTTCCTGTAAGTGATCTCAAAGATTTTATTATCTGATTCAATTAATCTTCTTATATATTAATGGGTATTAATCCATTTTGTTATCTAGTTCATGTTCATAATTTTTATATCTTCATCAAATTGTATATTGAAATACTTTTCGTATTTATTGCTTGTTAGAATTTGAAGACTGGTTGATCATAGAATAAGTTTCCATAATGTCTGAAGATATTTTACGAAGTAACCGAATCGAAGACGTTCGATGGCTTTGTTCCCTGTCAGAATCTGAGCTTGTAAGTATTAAAAAGATAATTGCGTTTGTTTGGTTGCGGCTTTTAAGCTAAAAAACTATTTTATTTTTTTCAAACCAAGAAAAAAGATTAAAACTTTTAGCTTGTATAAGCCAAAACAGTTGAAAAGCTCAGTTATGCACTTTTAAGAATAAAAGCAGAAAGCTTGACATTAAAAACTGCAACCTAACAAGTCCTAATTGTTATTGCAAACTGCAAATCATGGGCCCCAAATAGGTTAATCATTTAATTTATATATGAAATGCCCCTATTGTTACAGGACATGCTAATTAGAGTAAAGCAGCTGGCTGCAAGACGTGCGAAAGTTATTGGGCACGAGTCTTTAGCTACGAAGTTTGATCTGAAGATGCTTCGAGCACTTAGTATGTACTCTCGATAATATTGTTTTTGCCTTTAGCTATCCTTGCTAATTTAGCTTCACCGATGATGTTCAAATGTTTGTTTGGTTGTAACTTTTGAATTAAAAATATTGGCTTTTCCAAGCTGAGTTGATCTACCTTTTTGCTTTAGTTTTTTGGGTCAAACAACAGTAAAGCATGATTTTAGTGTTCATGGGCACTAGTCTTTGTTAGGAAATTGGATCTGAAGATGCTTTGAGCAATCCATATGCACACTCGGTTATTTATTTTTTGCTTCTAGCTATGATTTCTAGTTTAGCTTGACAAATTTGGTTCTAGTGTTTGTCTGACTGCAACTTCTAAGTAAAAATTGTTGGCTTTTTTTAAGCTGAGTTAGTATTGCTTTTAGCTTTAGGCTTTGGGGCCAAAACAGCAATAAAACACGTTACCTTTAAATCTGCAACAAATTATGCAACAAAAAAGCTGGGCTTTTGAAGGTGCAGCCAAACAAGCTGGAGTATGTTTAGTTCAAGTTTTGTACTCCGTATATGAATTTCTTTTTCCCTTTTCCTTGTGATGATAGTACAATTGATGCCATCCTCAGTTTGTACCATCAGGTAGATTTTTATTATATATTTTTCTTCCATTAGGCATGTATAGTCCAAGTTTTTTTTTTTTTTTAATTGTAATTTATATCCATTGGTATCCTTTTCGTTTGCCTTTTCATTTTTCATTTTTATCATTATTCTGTTGATCTCTTCATGTGTGAATGCCCCTCGGGATTTATGGCCCTCTGTGTAAATGTCTAATTATAATGACTTTTTAAACTATATCTATGCTTATTATCGATTTCTTTGGTCTGTAATCTTATCTTCAACAGGCTTCATTTTGATGGAGCATCTTAAAGGAGAACTTAAAGATCCGTCAGCGGCTCCAGATAAATGCAAATTACTCAGTTCTAAAGTCGATGAAAATTTTTCTAGCATGGGCATTGAAGAGTTGCATGCATATATTGTAACGAGCAAAAAAAAGAGAATAGAGGAATTGTAAGTCAAATGTTTTTTCTTGGTATGTCATTCGAGCACGTGTAGCCATTCTTATGACGTTAGTTTAGTATATTCTGCTAATTTATTGTCTGCATTATTTCTTGTGGCAAGAATTGAATGTTGATCTTCAGCTGAGCTATTCGTCAGTATCAAATTTGGTGAGCGTGTAGCCTCCTTCCAGAAGACGAAAAATTATAACCAAAAGCTGAAGATTTTCTCTTTTGATAAAGCTAGCTTCCTACATATATTTGTCTCTCCTGCTCGGTCTCCTATAGCAAGCAAATGATTTTGCCCCTCGTCTATTTTCCTTTGTAAGTTTATATATCTCACAAGGTTATTTATCAAAAAAATATGGCAGGATATGCTTTGGATTGTATTGAAGATTCAGAACCTGGGGCGTTGCAATTTCCGTGTCTTCAGAAAGCAAGTTCGCTGGCTTGTAGTGTAACATTGTTGATAGAGACGAAGCAGATCTGATATCCGGTTATCCAATTTTTATGTCTATATGTTATTTTTGTTTTTTTGGTGTGGAGGGGAACAATCTTTCTCGTCATGTGAATGTGATGTGTCAATTCAGTGTGTTAAAGCTTGTGTATCTCCAATACTTTTTGAAAGAAAGAAAAGCGTTCGCTGCATTTGTGCAATACATTGATGTTGAAATCGGTAGGCTCGAATAAGTTTTAGCTTTGTTTCTTATTTCAGTACATTTAAGCACTGTCGGATCACAAAATTGTCACTGAGAATTATCAGGCAAACAATTGTCATTATGTTCGTAAGTCAGTGACTTTGTCTACAATTAATTCTCCTGACAAACACTGTTAAAGAGAGCCAGTCTAGAATCGGTGGCTCAACATGACATGGCTATTCTGAGCTAAAAGAAAGGCTTTTAACCAAACAAGTTCGAAAACAACACAGAATAGAACTCGTTCTAGCAAAATATCCATCTTTTTATTCTCATCTTTCTCACCCCAAAACTCGATGCTTCACATAATCAGCACCAGCAGTGATTCAGATGCATATAGAAATCCTCAGGGTCTTTTATCAGCATAACAATCAATAGGTAAATTATACATATGGAGATGTATCTAACGTCAATCATGAAAATTCAAACAATGCTGACGTCGACTTTGCTTTTGTGGAGATGGAAGGCCGGGGTAATCCAGCTTCCGCAACTGCATTGGATGCCAGACCAGTTGAAGTATCCAAGGCGAGCATCACAATGAGCACACGAAAGCTTTCCCTCCATTCCCCCTTCTTCAACTGTAAACAAGAGGAGATAACAGAAAAGATTAAACAAGGGTATGCAGAGCATATAAACTCAAATGTAAACAACAGTTTGATGACGCATGTGTAAAACAAAAGTCAGTTTCATGACAATTCTTGCACAACATTGGAGACGCATATGTGAAACTTTGTATACAAAATAATGTGTAACAGATGCCTAGGCAGCAATAGTGTGTCTCCACATTGACTTAGATTATGAAACTAGGAATAATATATTAGTAACTGTCTACCCTAAACATATCAAGGTATTCCTAATTTTTCAGGTTAGCAAACAACAAACTGAGATTGTATATATATGTATTATTATTATATAAAAACGTGTGTATCAATGTTTTATACCTAGTGCCATCCATCGCAGAGGCTCAACAAAGATGGATGAACACTCGGTATCGCTCTTGTTGAAAGGGTTGCCGCTTCCCCTCTCGTACCACTTAAAGGATGTTTCCCCTTCCCCTGGGACATGACTAATAACATTATCTTGTGAGGCGATGAGTCTACGGCATTTGTTGCAACGATATAAAGGAGTAGAAACTGTTTCTCTCTCTCCAAATCCTGCCTGGGGGGACGCCTTTTCTTCTCTGGGCAAGCCAGGGTCAGCCCCCAATTTAGAGTTGTCTATCCTTTCACCGCCGTTGTAAGATTCGCCTGCATTGTATCACAATTATGTATACAAACAAAAAAAAGGCCACAATAAATATAGTTTCTATAGAGAATGATTTCCCAGCATGTCACTGGTACTACAATCACCATTCACTAGTAACTTCATTGTTGTGCATAAAATTTTCTATTTGAACTAGTATAACATTGCCCATAAAACAAAAAGATCAAAATTTGAACACATGGAGTGATCCTCTTTGATATCAGCGAGGAATTTTGACGAGACAGAATCCGAATCAAAAAGTAAAAAATTTATGCTACGTGTTCACTAATGAATTCTTTAACAAAAGAAACTGATCAAAAAGAATATCACTTTGCAGTAAGTGAGACGAACCCAATACTTTCAAACGAAAGCGCTTGTATACAGGACTAGAACGATCAACCTTGAACCCCATTTCTTCATACAAATTTAACTGCAGTGGGAGAAAAGAAATCAGAAACCAATGATCAATACAAGGAATTGAACTAAAAAACACACGAAGTGCTGTTTCAATTAAACTGGTGTAGTTGTGCTCTAATGACCTGTTCCAGGAAACCATCATTTGGACAAACAAATTCACAGCTTTGCTTCAAAGATTCAAGCGCGTCTGACCGAAAAAAGGGAGGAAGAAAATAAAGCACTATAAATGACAATTAAAAACTATTGTATCTCCATAAGAGTTCACTTTTCTTTCCACTTGAACAAACAAGTCAGCAAGGAAAGAATTTGATTCCTTCAATGTCAAACGGACGTTGTAAGAAAAAGTATGTTTCTAACCTTGAGAAAGTTGTTCGGATCTCATCAGGTAAGCCGTGATTATAGCTGCACTGGAAAGTATGACCAGCAAAGGTTAGTTTAATACAACAAGACATCATCCCGAGTCAATATGACCCTAAGGCTTAAAATTAGTTCACATACAAGTTGATTCTAGACGATGCCAACATATGAAGCTTCTGCGCTAGAAGCATCAGTACCATAACAGGGAGGAAACCGCCTTACGCGTAAAAGGAAAACAAAAACACAAACTTGTAAAGTTAAAACTCATATTAGCTGATCAACAAGATGTCCCAACCAATTGTTATCATCTAAGGTTCAAAAAACAAAATATTGTTGTCATGCCTAATCTTGCAAAGTGAATCATTCCGTAACTCACATTCTGATACTTGCAATACTTACTTTTTCTTTTTCAATTAGATCCAATGCTCTCGATTTTGAAGTAATACTGAGGAATTTACTTCTCTACACCTAGAAATATCACACCTTCATAACATCGTCAGCGGCGAACAAAAATATACTAATGGTGTTTGCACATAAATTTACCTTCTTGAAACACCAGCAAAGCAATGCACCAGCACAGATCCTTCTTTACGTTTCTCGTCAATGAAATCTAAGCACACATCCAAATAATCCAACAGATCCTCACCCTCCATATCCCTAATTGGCACCCCCATTCTTACAAATTTCAAGTCCTTTCCCACACGCTCTAGCAAGTACAGAAGCTTCCCCGGAGACAAGGCACTCTTTGCCATGTCATCAAAATCATTCTCAGTCTCCGAGCTCCCTACATGCACCTTACGTATCTCTTCAGTGGGGATTGATAAACCTTTACGCCATTCTGAAAAAAATGATATTGAGGCCGAACTAAGGACTGATAGTATATGAGTTATTATCGCACTGCCCTTCTCAAGAACCTCGGCTGCGTCGTTGATGTTTCCAATAAATAAATTCTCACGTACAAGGTAAGGCATATCAGTATCCCCAGCCAAACTCCTAACCATAATGAAAAAGTTGGAAAAGAAAATACAACATAAAATGAAATGTGCTGTATGCATGCAGTAACCAATATACGTTATAGCACAGCTCCTTGTACAGATTCCAGCCTAATTTTCACCATAAATGCCGATTTTGTATTTAGAAAACAAGGATTGACGGTGGTGAAGCATACAATGATCACATATTTCAAAACGGCTCGTACAAAAAATAAAAAACATAACTTTTACATCCTATCTTAATCACAAAAATCCATTTGATTTGTCTGCTGTTTTCCAATTTGAGGAGTAGAATTAGCTCTTTTCAGATTAATTTATAGTAAATGCTAGCCCCCAATATCATCTACGAAAGTAAAAACTCCCAAGTGATACCCAAGAAAGACGTCCAAAATAAATAGTAAAAAGCTTCTTAGTCATTGAATTATAGAGCAAATCATAAATGTCCAATAAAATAATGCATGAAGTAAATCCAAGAAAATTAACAGATCAAATATAAATAAAAGCTAGAAAAATGAACCTCAGCAATCATAATTGTTATTGGGAATTTAAAAAGAAATCATATGTGCATCTCAATTAGATTACTAAGCCCATTTTATCAGAGCACAGAGTTCACTTTAAATTAGTAGCCCTTTTCTAGGTCCTTAAAAATGAAGTCTTTTAAGTTTCCATTTCTCTAATTAGCAAAGTTTCATCAATTTTGCCACATGTAAACCAAGTTTTAATTGTACAAAAACTTGCACAGGGCCACAGGGATAATATATACCGACGGATTTAATATGATTTTTATTTAAAAGTACGTGTTATTGCCGTAATATTTAATTTATGTTATAAGTTCCCTATAAATGTATTAGTATTTTATTTAAAGTACATTGTTTCCGTGATATTTAATTCCTTCACTAGATTTCCTATAAATGTATTAAATTTGTTCAAAAATACTTTTTCCGGAAATTTACAACCCCCCAAAAAAATGAATAATACATATAATTTAGCGGATGTGTACATAATACAAATATATATATATTTTTTATGAATTTGGAATGTGGAAGTTCCTTTCAATTATATTTAAATAATTGTCATTTATCGACACTACCACTATGGACCAATTCGTACTGTTACGGTATATTAAACATTTACTCACATTAAAGGCAAAATATTTCTACATTCTAGCATATTTCCCCTAAGACTATACATATAGATATATTCAGTATATATAAGATAAATTACTTCATATAGATACATATAAAATAGAATCAAATAGCAAACATTAAAGGAGGTCGATCTTACCAGGTGCGTGGAATCACTTCCCGGACTCTCTCTCTCTCTCTCTCTCTCTCTCTCTGTGCTTAGTGTTGAATATTTGATGTCATCACAGAAATACTAATATCATTAACTAATGAATGTGATGTTGATCTTGATAATAGGATAAATTACACTAACAAACCCCATAGTTTCAATCCAAGTTCTATTTTGTCCCTGTCAACGAACACCACCTGTATATTAATTTTTATATTTATATATGATATATAGAAACTTTATTTGCGTTCGTTTAGGAGCCTTTTAAGTCGTAATAATTTAGTATTTAAATATAATAAAAAAAATTAGAAATTTATAATTTTAAATACAAAATAATTGTAAATTAGATTTTTTTTGTTATATTAAATATTAAATTATTATATTTTAAATAAATTTTAAAATATAATAATTTATTGACCTTGTCCAATAGCCAAGGTGTCCACCAGATGCCCAAATAGTAGAGTCCAGGTTAAACTATTTTCCGTTCGGTTGGACTAAAGAGGTGTTGCTCTCATTCATTTGTTTTTCAATATAAAATAATCACACTCCAATAACTGACTTTATGAAACTCCTAATATAAGACGCAAGATATGTTACTTTGTGAGTAATAAGAGAATGTGGACTCCATGCCAATCTTCAAAATGATTGTATGGTTATAACTTACAAATTTCAGCTCTTTAGTTTTTTTTATAAGAGATACAGTATTTAGCTACTCAGCTTATAAGATGGACTTATTTATTATATTTTGACTTAAATAAACTGGATAAATCCAGCATTTTTTCAAAATAAAAAACAAACTAGTCTTTTTATTTAAAGATGCAACCAAACAAATCCATGATTCATTTCATAATAATTAGGGATAGTAATCAAGTGATCATGTTATTGGTGCTAACCTAGAATTATCGCTCAGGTGTGACTGTGCTTATCATTGTTATAATATTAATAATAGTAGTAACATTAGTAAATTTTAACTTTCCAAATCACAGGGGGAGGAAACTTTTGGAGAAACCAATTGCATTGGGTACACAAGGTATACACCCATATTTAAAAACAAACACTACCTCATTCTACCTTCATCTGTACAATCCTCCAAAGCAACCCAACACAAAAATAAAACTTATTAGATAATGTCATAAAGAAAATAAAATCTAAAAAAAAAATAAAAAACATGATACTCTCTCCTCCTTCAATTTGGTTCTAATTTCCAATCATTCAACTTCAACTTGCAGACTCTCAAAAATGGCAATTTTTTGTTCCCCATTCTAGAGATTTCTCTCCGGAGCATGAAAGGCGGTCAATATTTCGTTGCATCTATTCGACTTTTTTCGTTGTTTTCAAGCTTTTTGATTTTGGAAGGAACGAGAAGAAACTCCATGTAAGAGTCTGACGAAACCCAAGAAGCTAAGTTTACCATCGGCGTGCCTTATCCAGTCTTGAAGAACCACGTGGATTGGTACCGAGGGGCTAAGTCCAAGTTCCTAACAGTAAAAACAACAGTTCTTACTCGATATATAAGTAATCGACAAGAAAAAGTAGCAACTATGAAACTGACAAGTAAATGCTATGTTAGAAAGACGGTAAAGAGATATTTTAACCATTGTCATAATGTGTTCCTCTTGATCCGCTGCGCTTTTTACTTAGTTTATACATAAATAGTGCAGAATCTTGAGTACGATGATATGATCAATCAATTAATGGATGGCTTTCTTTGTGCAAATGATATTCACCCAAACGCGATAAAAACAAATCTATTGGCATGGAAGATCAACCGAAAAATGATCATATTGAGCAAATGAAACTATCTTATGCATATGCCTAACGGTATTCTCCAAACACAGAAAAGTGGAAGTACCATATAAAAGATCAATAAAAAGGCACCCTATAAGACGTAAATGTAGTTCACAACACAAGATTGTGTGGGCGCGGGTGTTGGTGTGAGGCAAAGAGAGAGAGAGAGAGCATACCGAAGCAAGTTCCTCTATCATAATAGGCCTATTCCCATGCTTCTCGAAAAGCTCATAGGCACGACGAGCATGTTGCTCCCAGCTTTCCATCCCTTCCAATTGATATACACTTATTGCAGCACCGCAAAACTCTTCAAAGTCCATTTTTCTATATTGTAAAGTGCTCACCTACAAAATTTAGCAACCAAAAATTATAAAAGGAATCTAAGGCGGAAGCAACTAAGTGTTCGTTTGGTTGCAAGTTTTAAGCAAATAAACTACCTTATTTTTGTCTTAGAAAAAGCCGGATGGATCCAGCTTTAAACTTGTAGCTTATTTAGGCCAAGACAACAAATAAGCTCAGCTTTTCAGCTTCAAACTTTTAGCTTATTTAGGCCAAAACGGCAAATAAGCTCAGCTTAAAAGTTGAGCAGTTGAATGTTGTCCCGCTTTAAGCAAAAAAGTCAATAAGCTACAACCAAATAAGCCCTTGAGGTACTGTTAAAAAAATTAAATTACCATGGCAGCATAATCAAAAACTCGCGACTCCTTCATAGCATCAGTGGAGTACTTTACCACAGCCTGCAAAGTTTAACATGGTTCAAGAAAAATTCGAGCCATTCGAATAATAAGGAAAATAATTCACATGCCGAAAATTATCTAACTATTCTATAAAAAATCCTAACTCTATTTTTCTACCAAGTTTGTCCATATTGTATCTTTATAACAAAAGTCATCGTACCAAAATAGTAAATTAAATATTTTTAATTCGCATATCTTTTGTTAAGAGATAATATTGTATGTTTAAAATTTTGAATTGATAATCATCACAAAAACAAAACTAAAATAAAATTTTCAAAAGTTAAGGAATTATAATCTACAATTGCTCACATATCTACCAAACTTAACAAAATATTTAAATATCATACAAATTAGTGTCGCGAGTTCATGGAGGTATCTCAAAATTTCTCTATGACGCATACTTAAAATCCCGAAAAATATAACTAAAACACTTATATATTTTTAATAAAAATTATTTGAAATAATTTCTTGATTGCAAAATTTTGTTAGATAATAAATTTGTCAACCACATGCAGAGTACGTGTGCATGTGCTAGTGTAAGAAAAATGTACAAACACCTATGTGGTTACATACAGTGCATTGATATTATTTTTAAGAAAAAGATCAATCAACATGATATTACCACGTAGTTGTTGGTACAATTCATGAACAGTATTTTACATACGTATGACATTAATCTTCCAATGATAATGGTGAATGAAAAGGTAAAAATAACCAAGAGGGGGGTGCAGAATTTACCATCTTAAAGTTCTGCATAGAGATGAGGCCGCTCTTGCTTGGGCCTAGAAGAGTGAATTGGTCCCGTAGATAAGCTAGCTGAGGCACCGTCAGTGTCTTAGCAACCGCCTATCAACAAGGTTAAAAACTCACATTATTACGTGTTTGTTAACTTTGGTTAACTCCAGAGCTTGAAATATATTAACTAGGGGTCCATTTAGTTGAAACTTTTAAACAATTTACTAAAACTTGGTCCTCAAAAACTTATTTTGAAAAGTTTTCAACTCAGGTATCTAAAAAGCTTATTTGGTGTCATGTCTTGTCACTCAAAGGGTACAACCTCTACTTTTTTCAAGAAATTGAAAATTATATCAAACAAGTTTTTACATGTTTTGAACTATCTAAAGAGACTAGATTTGCCATTTTTTATGAGCCGTTTGGTAGAATGGGAAAGAAGCCAAGTTTTTCTCATACAAAAATGCACAAGAACAATTTTTAGGGAAAACTTAGAATGTTATAGCTTTTGCAGCTTTTTTTTCCGGAATAAGATGAAAGAAATATATAAGCACATGTTATATCAGAACATGTAAGGCTTTCGCGTCCTATGTAAGGAAAAAAACACGTAGCATTTTTTGAGTTAGCATACCCCCAAAGCAGCTTTTCTTAGTGAAGAAGAGCAGATGTAATGCCTAACAAGCTTGTATATTATCATATCCAATGGAACCTTCTCATCATGATAATCTGCTAGCCATGGATGACCTAAAAAACCGATTCCACAACAAACATTGGATTGTATGGCCAAAAAATAAGAACTTGAACAACAAAACTCAAAATTCCTTGAATCACGAAAATGAAAAGTCAACCAAACAGGACTTGAGGTTTCGTTTGGTTTCAGCTTTTAGCCAAATAAATTAGTTTATCTCTAACTAATTAAGAAAAAAACTAGATACAACCAATTTACAATTTCCAACTTATTTGGACTACAACGGCAAATGAGCTCATTTTAAAAGCTGAACAACCAAACGTGGTCTAGCTTTTAAGCAAAAAAGCTGATAAGTTGGCTAATAAACTAGAGCTTACTAGCTGCAACCAGGCAAAAGAATACGTACAGAGAGCCTGGGAAGCTGTAAGCCTCTTTCGGTAATCCTTGTTCAACAATCTCTTCACAAAGTCCACTGCTTCAGGAGACAATGAAGGCCAAGGGACTTCATCAAAGCTGGGGTCCGCTTTGATCACCGCTCGGAAAATCCCAGATTCCGAGCGGGCCCAAAAGGGCCGACTCCCACATAAAAGGATATAAGCAATAACGCCTATACTCCACATGTCTGCTTCTGTTCCATACGACCTGTGTAGAACTTCAGGAGCTACGTAGTATGCACTTCCCACAATGTCATTCAGCCTTTCATCTGCAGAATTTCATTTAATAACTTATAAGTTAATAAAGATTCATATACTTTTAATACCACAATATAATAATAATAATAAGTAGCAAAATTTGTCTTTACCTAGTTTTACATAATCAGAGAGTCCAAAGTCGATTGCCTTCAGTGGGGAACGGTCATCTTTGGAAGTGAAGAGAAAATTCTGAAGAATGTTTGGAAAAATAAAATTATCTAAAAGCAAAATCAAGCGATGGAGAAAATTGGTATGATCTAAAAGACAAGGAGAATTACTCAGTTGCATCTTATTGAAGTCATAATCTGAGGCCAACATAAGGGAGAAAGTGAGCTACAATTGTCCAATATAGGCAACATATAACATTTAAATGTCTATTTAAACTTTCGCCGACGGTCAAAAGGACGACTAACACAGGCTTAGCGGGTTGTTTTCGAAGCCTAACACATAGTCAAAATCTTCAAATGCTCGTAGATTCACAAAATAAGGCCACACTCCAACCTGATTTTATAGATTCTAAGTAAATAACATTTGTGATTGCTCTACACTGAATAATCTTCAAATGCTAAGTTACAAGTCACCACTACTTTTGTTTTTTTCTTAACCATGTATCGTAAATAATGTTCTTACGAGAGAACTCCAAGTTCAGTACCTCAGGCTTGAGGTCACGGTGGACAACTCCCTGGAGGTGACAATATGCAACAACGCTTATAATTTGGACCATTACTTCCTTAGCATCGTCTTCCGAGTATTTCCCTCCCCTGTTAAATTAAATTCAGATAATCTTAGGCCAAGAAACATAAGAATAAGTCAAGTAATGGAACACAACTAGAAAGCCTACAATTATATGTTACCTAGAAAGTATTCTATCCAATAATTCTCCTCCTTTGCATAACCTGTAGCACATTAGACAAACAGTAAGCTTACCATTACAGCAATTTCAAAAATACTTTTAATCATCTCTATGCGGAAAATAATAACAATTTACTCTCCACTAAAGAGGATCAGGGTGTTTTACAAATTTTTGTTCCAAGTTATCCTCTTATTTTTTGTCCTTTTATTCTCTAGTTAAAAAATTAAAATAAAAAAAGTGACCAACCTTTCATATATGTAAATAAAAGAGAGATGCAAAATTGCACGTGCCACCAAGTCCTTACACGTTCATAACCTCATAAAACATCTAGCATAAATAAGAGAGCATGTATTTTTTCAGCTTTCGTTCCTTCCAGATATTATCCTTTTTTTATATTTTATTTCCTTTCATTCAATTTTTTCTTCTTTGGCAGAGGGAACAAGCATGAATAACAAAATTTTGAAAAGAGTTGACCCGTTTAAATAAAGCTAGGCCGGCTTGTCTCATCCTCCGTAGCGTATCTAAGCTAACACTATATTAAATCAAGTCATTTATTTGTCGAGTCGTATTCAACTTAATGAAGTTAATGTCAAGATTCCATTGGTTCTTATCTTTACCAAATCCAAAGGTTTTTATCTCTTTTTTGACAAGTGCCCGAAACCAAAACTAGATTAAAAAAAAAAAAAATTGAAACAAAGTTTCCAGATGTATCCAAATCTAATATAGAAAAAAACGAGCAGAGAACTTTAACACCCATGTGAGCACAGTCAAGTAAAATTGTGACATTATAAGAGAACAAAACAGACTATAAATTACGAGCTAGACAAGTAAAATTCAAAAAAGTAGTGTATACTTACTCCATCACTACGTAAACATTTTCATTATCTTCATAAGCATCATAGAATTGTACTAGGTTCTTATGCCCTGTTAGAGCCCGTAGTATCTTCACTTCTCTTCGCACATCCTCGATGGCAATTGCTGTAGTCATCTGGAAAACAATAAAGACACAATCCTATAAGTAATACTGAAATAAAAATATTTTGGTGCCGCGGCATCTGCAGATTGAGGACAGCTTTCGAATCTGACAAGATAAGGTTTTGAGTAACAATAACATCTGTTGCAAGGAAACAAAAGAAAAGATTCCTCGTAGAAAATGACGTGATAGAAGATAATGTGGCATAATCCGTGGGTTCAAAAACTCAAAGACTAGGGATGACTAACTTTAAAGATGATCATACAAGGAATAAATTAAGCAACTACTAATAACAAAAAACTTAATCTGAGGGGTCATAAGGAGAAATTTCCATCCAAGAAATCATGCAAGCACGATAATTGTTTTCCTTTAAGGATAAAACTCGACCTATAAGTATTTATTACCCAATTATTGTTCTTCAGTTAGAAGAGATTCATTACAGATGGATCAAAGACTAAGAGTGAACTTGGTACTACTAATTCTTAGAGCGCTTATGCTCTTCTTTCCAAGTATAGTGAATTACATACAACATTTAGCAAGAAAAATAAAATCATCCCTTCACCAAGCAATAACGAGCCGGCACTTTATATAACAAACACATGTATAAAACAAAATTTTAACATAACACACCAAAATCTTTCAATCAAAAGCATATGTACACAAAATACAAATATGAAGTAATACACAAAGATCATCATAACACTAAAATTAGTAATGAGTTGATACAAATAAGAAAAAACAACGAAAGTTTTGACACAGGGAATAGAGATAACAATATCATACCTTAGATTTGGGGATAACCTTGACCGCCACATCATGACCCTTCAAACTCCCCTTTTTCCCTGTTGCGGAGCAAGTATACCCAAAATGCCCCCTCCCCACTTCTTCCCCTAACTCATAGTGATTCCCAAATTGCCTTGAGAACCCGAAACTCTTATCCAAACCCAACTCAACCTCGCTCCCCTCGGGTATTGACACCTCATTAGGTTTCACGGACCCATGCCTGCGTGCTAGCAAAGCCCGAATGTGCTTCGCTGGCGAAGGGGGCGGGAAAGGGCGCTTGAAGAATCTTAGAGGAGTTGAGTTCACAGAGGAAGAGTTTGCTGGGGAGTTTTTGAAAACACTGTGGAAAGGGCTAGGGCTGTAAAAGGGGAAATTCGATGCTTTTCCGGTTTTTGAATTGGGATTGAAAGTTGGATCAATTTCAGTAATGGAGGTTTCAGATTCGTCACGGGTGGTTCCATTTGGTTTTGCATAACAAATTCCCATGGATTAAATCTAACACAATAAATTGAATTAGAGAAAAATATTTAAAAATAAAAAATAAAAAAAATGATCTTGGAAACAAGGGTTAGCAACAGAGAACAAAAAGCTAAACCATTTCGTTAAAAAATTTGAGCTTGTTCAGAAAAATATATATATATATATATACAGTAACTATTTGGATTAAAATGAGCCAAATTTATGAATTTTGGGTAAATTAAGTAGTCTATAAAGAGACCCAGTTAGTTGAATCCGAGAAAATTTGAAACTTTAAAGATTTCGGAAACAAATTGAGCTTGATCAGAAAAGCCCAGAAAAGATTCGGATCATAATTGGGCAAAATTTATGTATTGGGGGAATTTGAGAAGTCTTAAAGAGACCAATTTGTAAAACACTGAAAAATAAAGAGAAGAAGACGATTCTACTTTGTTATCACACAATCAATGAGATGGGTAAAACCAGTTGCGTAACTGATTTAGAAAAAAAAATAATATTTGATGCGAAAACAAAATCAGAGGAAGACCCAGGATAGATTGAGAGAGAATAAGGTAAAGGGAGAAGTGAGAGAAGAGTGAAAGAGCATAAAAGGGGGGGAAAGATGCTTGGGAGAGGCTGCAAGAAAAAGGAAAAGAGGGGAGAGAGAGAGAGAGAGAGAGAGAGAGAGAGGAAAGAAGAAGCCAAAAGCTTTTTTCTGCTTTTTCAAGCTTTTCCTCTTGGTTGGTTTTGTGAATAAAGGAAACAAAATGTTTCTTTTTCTTTTTTTAAGTCACTAATGAGGAAAGTAATTGTCAGACATAAATTGTTTTAGATGAACTTCTAATAGTACTAAATTAAGAATATGCCCACAATATTTAAGGCATGGATTAATTTGACATAAAGGGGTTTTTCTTTACAAATTTTTGCTCATCTTCATAATTGGCAATTCTGTCAAAGATCTTTGAAAATAATTTCTTTGCATGAATTAAATGTTATTAATAGACAAATGAATGAACAATTAATTATATAACTTTTTTTCTCTAAGATTGAGCCCGTTGTTACCGGCTTAAAAGTTATTATGAAATTGAATAGTTTTTTCTTTGCATAATTCTGCTCTTTATGAAACTGTTGCCAAGATCTATCCGTTGATTAGAGGAACATTACTAGAGAAAAGTATAGACTAAATCCTAATTTAGATCATTGTTTGCTCTAAGGTTGTGCATTATATACCTTTGGACATGCTCGGAACAATTATATCAAATCAAATTATCTAAAAGTGGTTATCTTCCTATTTTAGATAATAAAAAATTTGCTAATATCACTTTTGTGCCTCCACGTTAGATTAATTAAAAGATTTATCAATTAACATATGAAAAAGAGACTACTTATAAGTAGTAGAGACATTATTTATTGACAGTAATATTATTAGTCTATCTCATACATATCAATCGATGAGTAAATGTATATAGTAATTTTCTACATATGTATTAAATTTCTATGCTTGACAAAATATGTCATGTCATTACCTAAAATATAAAATGACTAGTATGATTACCCAAATCCAAGTAACTACTATTCATTATTTGAAAATATAAAATTAGCATTTGCTTTCTCTGCTTTCACATTAATTACCACAATCATTAAAATATAATACTTTATCTCATATTGCATTAAGTTAGTACAAAATTGAATTTAATATTTAATATTTAAATTAAAGTATTATTATTATTATGTAATCAAAATGATACTTAAAAAATAATGAGTAGTAAAAGTAAACTAAATTTTGCTTTATATTTAAAAATAATTATCAAATGCAAATTAGAATTTTGAGTATAGTAAAATATTTTGAAATATCTATAACTAACGAAAAAGACTAGGATTTACTATCTAAATTACACAATATCAAATTTATAGATTTAATAGTTAAAACTAATTATGATAATAGATATAAATTGAATTTGATTAGAATATATAAATAAATTTAACATAAATCAAATTTAAAACTCATTTTTTTATTTTTAAATATAAGAGAAGTATAAAAAAAATATATAAATATAAATTAAAAATTGAATAATTAGATGTATAATAATAACTTTTATGAATAAAAAATATTATCATCGTAATAATATGTATTCGTATATATCAATTTTTAAATATAAATTTGTGAAATATATAAAAAATAATATTTTAATATTATAACAAATTTGATAGATAATTTGATGCAAAGTGTAATAATTATAATTTCTATAAAATGAAAATAAAAATATTGGGTTCTGTATTTTAAAAAATATATTAAACCAATCTTATGCAAATGCTGTTATGGTCTTATTGTTCTCCGATTAACATAAGTGACACGAGTTTAGATTATTTATTGTTTCTATATGTGCAGTTCTGTATTATTATTAAAAAAAATTATTTACTTTTATGTTTTTTCAAAATAATTAGTGTCATAAATTTAAATTATTTATAAATATTGCAATAGTATTTTTAAAAATTTATTTAGAGATAGAAAATAAAATAATTTTTTTGGCACCGAATGTTGTACATAATATTATTTGTATAAACTATTGTCAAATAAATTAATGAAAATACTTTCACGATTTTTATAAATTACTTAAATTTATCACACTAATTATTTTGAAAAAAATAAAAATAATATATTTTTTTAATAGCAGTACAATACTGCATATATAGAAATAGTACAGAATTTGAACTTAGGCGACATGACCTTCAACATATACAGTTGAGTACAATTTTTTTTTAAATGAAATGGTGAATGTATCCAATCCTTACTAGCACAACAACACTCTGTGTCGATGTAGAACTCCTTTTTTTTTTTTTTTTTACTTATGTTGAGGTAAAATATATTTTCAAGTTAATTAAAAGTATTATACAAATAGATACTAAGAGTTAGTATAAGATTTGTGAGTGGAAGCATAAATGGTTTTTATATTGTTTGTTTAAAAAATAAAAAAAATAGTGAGACTCGTGGTTAATATTGATTTAATTTATTCCAAATGGATCAATAAATAGATTACGATTTTTTTAAGAGAAAGAAGCTGAATTTCTTTCTCTGTTTTTTGAAGCTAGCTTTTACACTCGGTGTTGTGAATGTCTAATGGTCATCAATAAAAAAAGATTTGTCAGACAATCTTTACATTAAAAGAATCACAAATGACTAATGTAATAATGTGGGATATGAGTAGGAATTTGTACTTTTAACAATATTCCAATATTAAATTGATTTTGAAATAAGTAATGCTAAGTCTACTAAAAAAGCTACCCAAATTTTTTTTATCCGTACTGTTTTATGAAATTGAATTACAGTACATATAAAATGGTAACATCTTAAAATAGGAAATAAATTATGCTATATGGGCATGCATATCAACAGTTTGCAAATTAATTGGAGATGAAAGGTACTTGAAAGCAAAAATGTGTCATGTATTCTAGAGCATGAATATATTTCCTCACGTTCTAGTGCTAAAATGTGTTAACTTTTTCTTCTAATGAATCAATTAGTATAGAGAACGATTTAGGTCAACTTTTAACAATTTCAGTAAAAAAAATAAAGAAATTACGCAAATTATCCTTTCATTAAATATTTTATATTTTTCAAAGTTACCCCAATAATTAAACTAGGGGCATTTTAGTTAGTAGATTTTTAATAATTATGTCCTTAGTTAGGCCTAGCCTAGTAATGTTGTTACTTTTGAAATTTTGGTTTTTTGAGTTGCTTTTAAAAGTTGATTATAAAAGTGGGTATCATTTTAGTATTTGATAAATAAGTTTTTAAAAATTATTTTGATAGTTAGTATAGTGTTTGGTAAATTTTTTTTATTAGTTAGCACAATAACATCAATTATATTTATTATATTTTTCATACATACCCATTTTTATTTTTTATTGTAAAAAAAAAAAATGGATATGTATGAAAAATATAATAAATATAATTGATGTTATTGTGCTAACTAATAAAAAAAATGGAAGCAGTTTTTCAAATTATCACCAAGACTGTTTCTAAAAGTATTCTTAAAAAATACAAGCAAATTATTAAAATAGATATTTTAGAGTTTTTCAAATATATTCAATTATAATTTCAAAAAAATAATAATAAATAAGCAACAAACAGTAATTCCAAACTGAGCATTCGTATACCAACTCTAAAAAATATGGTATTAAAACATAGTGAAAACATATCCACTTTGTAAGGGACCTTCTAATTATTAATTATCATCACAACAATAATGATTGTGGGGTTGCATTTGGATCCTTCCAGCCTGTTTCCATTGAGAGAGAGAGAGAGAGAGAGAGAGAGGGAGAGAGAGAGAGAAGCATGTGTTCTCTTAGTATTTAATAATTTGCTAACCAATGAAAAAGCATAATTATTTATTAGTGTGAAAATGGAGCTTTGACTAGCTTTATGTGGTTGAACCTGTTCTCAAACAATGCTAATTTCTTCTAATTTTCCAGCTGATTTGAGATCAATGGGCTATAAAGTAAAAACAAGTAGTAACAAAATTAATTTATCAAAATTTTGAAAGAACGATATGCAGATTTTTTGAGTTACAAATTTCAGATATAAAACATATAAGTTAATCCAAGACATTCTGAAATTTTTTTGTTGGTTTTTGGATTTATATTTTTGTTTAATGCATCTAATTTAATGATAAACTGATAATGGAAAAGGCTTGTACCCCCATTGTACGACTTTCTTTGCCCAATTTAATAGCCTTCACTTCATAAATTAGAAATTTATTTGCCCAGCAAATTAAGCCTACCTCTTAGGCTCTATTTATTTCTTGTGTAAAACTCTATATAAAATGTTCAAGCCCCTTTAATTATTTGTCACCATGTGATCTACATTAAAACCAGTTTAATCTGTAACAGAAGAAGTTTATTCAGCGAACTCAATTATTTAAATATCTTACTTTTTATTTATTTAATATTTTTACGAATAACTTTTTTTTAAAACATTTTTATGAAAAGATTGTCAAGGAAAATGAAATGAAGTATTGATTCTTAGGGGTATTTGTGATAGTTTCTTAGGTGTGATTAGATTTGCAATGATCTGACAAATTGTGGGATTACCAAATATATCTTATCTAGGCATTTTGTACATTTCTTCCCAATGTTTTGCTGAACACTTTTAACTTTTACTCTTATATATATACTAGTATATAATATGTGCGATGCACATAGACCTATGTGTGGAAAAAAACCTTCATCAAATACAAATAAAATTTTAATTTTGTTTAGATTTACTAATAAAAAATTAAACAATGCATGGCATAATAACAATGTTACTTTGTCCAGTTTTATTACATCAAGACTCACGAAATTGATAACAACAATGATCAATTACAATTATACTTAAAGCTTTTTTTAAATATGAAACGGTTTTGATTGAAACAGATTACGCTATCGTGTAAGTAATGAATTTCAAGAGTTAGTCTTAGTAGTGAATTTTGTCAATGCAATAGAAGAAGTTGGAATAGAAACCGGTGATGGTTGAAAGATTTATAGAAAATAGAAAAATAACACATCCATAACACCTCAATAATATTGTTAATTGTTACTGACTTCTTGCTAGGTAAAACTCAGAAATGATTTTTGTAAAAACATCTATGCACGACATGACATTGACTATTTGAATTTGTTATATATTCCATATTCTTGACATGTTTTCTATGCTTACAGAATAACGATGAAATACATCTTCAAACGTATAATACAAGACGAAGATAAATATAAAATTAGAATAACACAAGATAAATGAATCTTAACTAAAAGGAGCAACGAAATTATGGAGTTGTCAATAGTATAAGAAATAAGAATCTGAAATCATTATTGTAACCAGAAAGGAATTTAAAAGTTTAAAAATTCTATATATATATATATATATATATATATATATAATACTTTAAAAAATTAATATCATAGGAGTTAGGTACAGATATTGATGTCATTATTAGATCATACTTAAAAATATTTATTTTTTCTCTATAGTTTTATTTTTGGTATCTAAATCTTTCAGATTTGATTTTTATTCATGTTTTTACTTTCCTTTTCAAATTGAACTAAAGAAAATCAGTATTTTAATATAAATTCATTTTTTTTTCCTTTAAAAAACTAGTATAAATATATAAGTGAAAAAACTACAACTTAATTTATTTAAGTACTACAAATTTAATTACATAAACAATCTATATAAGGATAGAGAGGTCAGAAATTAGTATAAACTATCTGCAAATAAGATTAATACCTTGATGAACTTGATGCATGCATAATTTGACCAAAATAAAAACCTTTAAGAAACAAAAACAACTTGATAGATGTGTGGACCAATTGCTTATTCTATCGGATAAAAATAATTTAAAAATATATATTTGTGAAAAAGAGATTACTTGAAAGAAATGTGAGATGGGATTAATTTTTTTTATTTACAATTATTTTCTCATGGCAACAAGTTTTAAGAAAGAATGAATAAGTATTTAGTGGCTTTTAAGGAAGATTAACTAAAATGACAATTATTTCTCAATCAACTGCAATATTCCCATGCCATCAAATTTTAAGGAAGATTAAAGCAAGCATTTAATGGATTTTTTTAACCCAAATGTTTATTAGTTCTAAATTTTAACAAAATAACTAATATGGAAATTATTTATCAACCAATTGCATATATTATATGGAATGTCAATATTGGTTAATCTCTTGTATTCTAAGAAAATTAATTTTTAAAATGAAATATGGTTGAAAATACACTTGACACAAAACTATGAGGAGGCTCTCATTTGAATTTATAGTATATGATATATGATATATGATTTTATATGATATATAATATGATATGATATATAATATGATTTACAATGGTGAATATAATATGATTTCACATTTTTTTATTCATTATTATTTATCATTAATGGATGTAATTTTTAATAAAATTCATAACTATTCAATTATATTTGTGGATAAAAGTAAGAAAAGCCATTTATATCAATTTTTTCATTTATATATTATTCATTCTAAATTTTAATGAAATAACTGATATGGCAATTATTTATCAATCAATTGCATATATTATATGGAAAGTCAATATTGGTTAATCTCTTTGTATTCGAAGAAAATTGATTTTTAAAATGAAAGGTGGTGGAATATGTACTTAGCATAAAACTATGAGATCATATGATATGATTTATAATGGTGAATACAACATATATAATTTCACTTTTTTTAAAGGTAATTATTACTATTTTCATAAATAGACGTAATTTTTAATAAAATTCATAACTATTCAATTATATTTGTGGGTGAAAGTAAGGAAAATTATTTATATTCTTTTATTTATTTATATATTATTCATTACACAAATAAATTGGTGTTATATATTTATATATTAACATATATGACTTTTCATTTTTTATTATTAAAATTCATTTTAGTCATTAAATATTTATACTTGGCGATAATTTAGAGCGTCACTTGGCGAAGTGTTATTCAATTACTCTACTTTTAGTTTATTATACATAATATGGTATACTCTGAATATGACCTCATTAGATCACATGATTAAGTCATCAAATTTAGATTCTAAATTCCATATAATCCAAAGAGACAACTTAAATTGTGATTGTATCTTTTGCACAATCGATAATACGATATTGTGTTTACTATGATTAGGTATCGATGTGACAAAAGTTAGCTTGGTATATGGCTAACTAAGGGTTTTTGCGATTGCAATTTATAAACTTCAACTTTTTATTTATTTTTATTTAAAAGCATGATAGTTTTTGGTTGTTCAACTTATAAATTAAACTTATTTGTTATTTTAGCTTAAATAAGCTAAAAAATTTAAGTTGAATGCATACAATTTTTTTTTCAATAAAAAATAAACTGATTTATTTACTTAAAAATTGTAATAAAAAATACTCTAATTGCAGTAGTTCCCATGGAGATGTAATCATTCATTATTTAAAAATCTGACCACGTTATAAAAAAATTTGATTACATTATCGTATACGTTAGGTTTATTTAAAAATCCCAACTATACATTCTACTTTATTACGTTGACATACAAAAAATAAAATTTTGATCACGTAGTCATCCCATTACAATTTCAACCGTTCAACTACTATTACATAAATAATAATAATAATAATGACAACAATACCAATAATTTATTTGAAAAAACCAAATGATTCAGTTTGATGAGTTAATTCAAACACCACCTATACGCACAGAACTTTGCATGACATTTATATTAAATTATACCGTTACTTGTTAGTTTAAAAGGCAAATACGTTCCCTCCATTAAATTTTCAATTGTTCAACTACCTCTAATATTATTTATCATTAGTGGTCAACAAAATAATTTGTGTGAGACACACCCCTTAATAATTTTTGCGTGCAATAAAAGTTTAATCACGTATTTGAGTTTGGTGACCCACATGAAACTCGCACATGCATATATATACATTTTTCTTTACAAATAATTAATATTATTATTTTGCAATAAAAGTAGAATATGACATCTGTATACTAATTAACTTAAGCATGAATAATGCTACTTAGTTTGGATCAATAGAATGGCGCCAATTTTATTTGTTGTTGTGTCATTATATTAGAGATGTACATTTTCATGTTCTATGGTATGATATTAACCTAATTGTTTGGTACAAAGGATCACTAATCAAAACATATGTCCAACAAGTAGATATAACATTCAAGAAAGAAAAATGATAAACATAAAACAATTATACAAAGAAAACGTATAAAATAGATTTAAATATTTTTATCGAAAATAGGATCATCAGAAAGAGTCTATCCGTTGGATAAATTATGGAATGGTGTAGCAGGACTTTAATTTTATCATGCAAACTAATATATATTTTTCGCGTATAAGAATTTGATGTTCAATGTTGCCAATTATATTTAAAACTTAAATTCCACCCTATTAATATATACTAGTTGCAACTGTTCATTCAAATTCACTGACACACTTTTCCTCTACATAATTCTTTTTTCCCTTTACACATTATTTCCATTACAACAAAATCTAGCTAGAGATTAAAAAATAATTTTTGTCTAGCAAATTTTTTTAGCAACTTGCTTGAGTAATTCTTCCAAAAACAAAAGACGAGGGTAGGTCTACTAGTGGGATGTTCTGTCCGTACAAGAATATTTTTTCATCAAATTCACAAGAATTATTATATCTCAAGGGTAAATTACTGCAATCAAAATATAATTTATTACAAATATTTTTAATTTAATTTTTATTAAAATTTATTATAATAAATTATTTTTAATTTATAATAATAATTTTATTCTCAAAATATAATAATTTTAAAAAAAAAAATCTTGTTTATTGGAAGGGAAAATTTTCTTAAATTGAGAGCACATCCCCAAGTGAGATCTCAAGAAATAACAAATGCACACCATGTGAGCCTTACACTTGGGAGGTGTGTACGTGTCCCCGTTATCAGTCGTTGATCCCCCGAGTCGTATTAGCCAATTAAAATTGCACAAAGTTCATGGGCTGTTCATAATTAACCACGCACCATATTGGTTGACTTCATTATTTGTATTTGTATTCACCTCGTTTGTGATGGTGTTGTATTTGTAATGCATATAAAATATACTTGGAAAACAAGAGAGAGAGAGAGAGAGAGAGGGTGGGTGACCTGGCGGAGAGAGACGAGATTGAGGAACATCTGAGTGACGAGCTCCGGGAGCTGAGACTTGGATCTCTCTGGTTCTACTTGTCCTCTCTTAATAGCTAGCATCTTCGACACGATCTCTTCCACTGAGCTCCGGCTCTTCGCCAGCGCCTCGTACGCCGCCGCCGCACTTTCTCTCTCTAACATCTCCGGCGGCGGAGCTTCCCCGATCTCTCCGTCCTCCATTCTCGGCGGTCTTAAACCCTAGTCGCTGTTCTCTCTAAATAATAATAATAAAGATAAAAAATGTGCGTTTAAATAGTTGGAAACCAGCTTGATAGCGTTGCGGGCGTACATGAGCAGAATCAGGAGTCCGAGTGTTAGCACGGTAGGGTGAGTATGTATCTATGTTATCCGAATTATTCGAACTCAAATTATTTGAAAAACATAAGATTTCCGAGCATGAATGAGTTGAATTCGAAATTTCAGAACTCGAAATAGAAATAAGAAATCCGAACCCGAACCGAACCCGAATTAGATTAAAACTCGAACCCAAATTACCTGAATTACTCGAACCGAACCCAAATTATATACATAAAACGATATCGTTTCTTATATATATATATAATATAAAATGACTTCGTTTCATTATTTCGGTAATTCGGGTAATTATCCAAACTTGAACCCGAATTATCTGAATTTTTGAAAAAAAAATTCTAACCCAAACCTAAACCCAAACCCAAACCCAAATTTCAGAAATCCGAATTTCAAGTTTGTAAATCGGAATTTTACTCTCCTCTTCACGGTACTGCCGTGTCTGACGCTCGGTGGTACCCTATCTGTAAATTAAAAAATTATAAGAATGAAATTGGTCGGACCATCTTCACTTGGGTCTTTCTTATCTAAATCTATCACTGAATTACACTATTGGTCTTCATGGTTTCAAGAACAATTTCATTTGGTTCCCTTAATTTCAATTTCAACAGTTATAGTCCCTATAATTTGTAAAAGTGACACATTTGGCCGTGCTTGTGGAAGAAAAAGACTAATTTCAAACTCGTTCCTTTTATTGGTTTTGTTAAAGTAGTGGGGCTTTTTATCTGCTAGGTTAAGCAATGCCATTAGTTATGTGATAACATGGATTTTTATTACTAGTAGATATTGGAAATAAATCAAATATAGTTTTCAAATTGAATCACTAAAATCCTCAGGGTCTATACTACACACATAAAGCACCCACCACGTTAGAGGCTCCACAGCCTTCCGACGCTCAATATCATCCCACTATACAATATGGATATAAAATATATATCTGAAATATGTATAGATTTTTTAGTAAATTTTTGCCTATCCTTTATACCTCTTACTATGGGATATTTAAATGGGAATTTAGTCTTGGAGAATAAGCCAAGAAAAATGCGAGGAAACTTCCTTTTTGCCTTTATTCTTCATTTAGTCCTTGTTATTTTGGTTTTATTGCAATTTAGTCTACTTAATTATGAATTGCAGATAAATATGGTCTCATTAAGGCAATTATTTTGACCATACTTCCGCGAGTGTTTATTATTATGAATACCGAGTTTTTTCATATGGATTTAGATGAGACTTGAAAAAAACAGATCATCATCAATGGACAAGATCATGAACAAGCCGAGACCAGCTCGCGGACAACCTCGTTAAGTTTCAAGAAAATCTTACAAGGTCACATCTTTACGTTAAACTTGCCAGATTAGCTCCCTAAGTGGTCGCTTCAGTTGCCATACTCTTAGTACATTTGATACTAGTGATCAGGTAACTTCCTCTCTTGGTTGCTTAAATTTTAAAGAGTGGTAAAATATGTAGAAAATTAATTTATATGGATTTTACTAGCTATGGGGGATATCGTTTACAAATAAGCACAATATTAATTTACTCTTGATTAGCAAACAGAGAAATTTAGGAATTAAATTGCACAGAGCTTACCAATACCGTGCGTTAGAGGGAAGTGTGGTCTTGTCGTTTGAACAAGTGTTGCTGTTGTTCTATATCTCTATTTTTGCCGTAAGCACATATTAAGAATTGAACAACACTATCGGTAATTCAATCTACTTGATAAATTCAATTTTTTTATCTCCTGCTGCTCGGATATTTTCTAAAGTTTGATTTGGTATGCAAGCCAATATCTCTTAAAAATGGAATGTTATTTTGATTAGAAGAGCAAACTGAGTTATTTTTCGGACGATGTTTCTTTATTATACAAAGGAGGTAGAAATTTGAACCGCTTTCATTAGCCACACTTGAGATGTTCTTCATGAATAAGCGTTTGGAGATTAAAAGGTAGGGAACCCAATCTCGTGACGTTTATATAGTTTTTAGGAGAATGAGCTAGAAATCCCGTAAATAACAGCCCAACAATCCTTAGCAACATCGAAAGCCAGCTTTCTTTATATTTTGGACCTTCCGTATATTGAATGATGAAACTCCGAATTAGCTCCCAGATAGAGTCCAAGTACTTGTGTACCGTCCAACGTGGCATGAAGAAGTGTTTGTTTGGTTCTTCCATAAAAGCTGGTACGATTAAAGTACAAAGTGTTAGATGCAAATATGTTTGGGGACAAGAAATTGACAGTCTCGAAACACACCCAGAGAATATCTATCATGGTGTGATCATCATATGAGTTCCAAATTATGAAGGATATGTTTGGTTGTGTTTCAAAATTTTGTGTTCTATTTTCTTGTTTTCATGTTTTCAGGATTTGGATTTTAAAATGGGTGTTTTCTGAAAAAACTGTTTTTGAAAGCGTTCATCGGGTGTTATAAGAAACGATAACGACCACGCTCACCTTGCCCTGATAGTGGCTATTAAAGCAAAGACCCCTCCCAAAGTGCTTGAACAATTGATGCACATAATCGGTTGGTAACCTTGGGACCAAATCATAGCTATACACATACCTCAAATACTTAACTCTATATTCCCTCGTCTTCGCCTTCATAAATTCTGCAAATTTGTCATTCCCGACTTTAGGTTGCCCGAAAGTGTACACCCCTTCCAACTTCCTGAGCAACAATTTATCCTCGTGATAAAACAACACTCTCACCAACAATATCGCCAACGCCCCTCCCAAACTGTGCCCCGTCAATATCCCTTTCGTAGTTTCCTTTTTTCGTTTCAAGAGAAATGCCTTGAGATTCTTTTTGATGGTATAGTACGCGAGTTGTCGGTTTGGGTTCTGTTTTACGGTGTGGGGTTTCAGCCAGCCTTTTCCCTTTCTGAGGCCGAGGGCTCACATGAAGCCGTTGTGGGTTAGGCCCATTTTTGGATCGATCTGGCATAGCCCGACGTCGAAGTCTGTGAGTAAAGCTTCGGTGTCAAATGGCCCAGTGCCTCTAAACGCCACCACAACGAGGTCGGCTGTTGGATTGTAGAACATAATGGCGTCGGTCGATTGCATCTCTAAATAATTTTGGCACAAAAATATAAAACATAAAAGAACTTTTTTTAATGACGGATTCTTGTTCTGTTGGAATTTTAGATTTCTATTGTAGTTCTTACTTTTTAGTAGCTTTTGAAAGAAAAATGTTGATAGGACGCCTCTAGCATGAAACTACCCAAACGCATAGTTGATAGGACAAATTACAGAAAAATAACAACTTGAGGGGTGAAAGTGCAAATTTGCTTTTCTTTTTATTCTTTGTTAGGGTCGTTTAGTTTATGGGCTTTACTTAAATAAATTAACTTATTTTTGTTTAAGAAAAGTAGCTGGATACATCCAGCTTATCAGGCCAAATAGCAAATAAGCTCAACTTAAAAATTGAGCAGCCAAATATTGTCCAACTGATAAGTAATAAGGTTGATAAGTTGAAATTTATAAGTTACAAAAGTGTTCTTATTATTTATAGAGCAATACTATATATACCCAAAATTTTTACATGATTTCTTTATTCGCTGACGTGATAAGTGAATCTTAATTCAAATCATTAATGCAATACAATTAAAAAACAATCAAATTAAAAGATTTTCTTTGTCACATCAACGGGTAAGAGAATTGGGTAAAAGTTTTAAGCCGGTAGAACATTTCTCTTATTTATGATGTGCACTGCCAAGATAACTTCACCCATGCATCTATGCATTCCGAGAAATGAGGCACCACTTTGACCACTCTTATCGGCACTATCTCAATTTTATCAAGCTTTCCTAATTCTAAGATGTTCCCTAGTTTTTAGCTTGTTAATGGGTTGTTTCTTTTATTTTTCCTTGCAGTATTTATAACCAACTTGGATGTACATATTATGATTATGAAAGAAATAGTCCTATTTTCCTCTATCTCTCTCTACATTCTGATTCATAAATTGAACCCATCATTATAACGTCAACATTTTTGCAAGGAGTGAAGTGTAGAAATTAAATGTTGTATTCTTCTCTTATATATTCAAGCAAAACTTTTTTATATTCCATGTCATATATTCCCTATATTCCATCTATTTCTATTTTAAAATGCCGCAAAAATATGTACATTTTCTAAAAATAAACATGGAAGTATGTAAATTTTCTAAATTACCGTTTCATATTTAATGTATTTGCACTTTCAATGCCTTTAACCAAACTTATTAGAGGCAAATTTGAATACTTAGAACTCATTTAAAATGAAACAGTTGTTAATAAGTTGAGTTTTCGACAAAAACAATAACTTTGGAACGGATGAAGTAATTTATATATTAAGTAAAAGTTTCAGGCATATGGCATTAAGTGGTTGCTTATCATGAAGTTTGCACACATACTAATAATTTAACTCACTATAATTGAATAATAACATGTTATTTCGAATATTTCTGTAACAAAAATAACATGTAACTAGCATGCCTACTAAGCTATATTTCTTACTGTNNAAAAAAAAAAGCATTGAATCATCATTTCTGATAAAATAAATCTTGTCAATGTCATCGAATCATTTTTCATGAAAATTTTATATACAACTTATATGGGGCTTGTTTGGTTACAATTTATAAGTTCTTGCTTATCTTTTTTGGCTTAAAAGTTAAATCGCATTATATTCTGAGCTTATTTGTTATTTTGATCTAAACAAGTTGAAAATTTTAAGTTTAATGCATCTAATTTTTTGTATAGTTTATTTGCTTAAAATATGCAACCAAACAAACCAATTGACTCCGATCATCTTAACAGACCAATCAGATATATAATACTAACACTTAGAAAACATACGATATGTTAAATCATGATTGGTAAAGTGTTGCATGGTAAGATCGTGATTGTGTTTAAAATTTTAATCATTTTCTTTTAATAATTGATAGGCTCATGATAATTAATTACCTCCCACTGGTTGGTGATTACAGCTTTGGCAAAGCTTTCGTTCTCGTACGACAATTTAGAAGCCATAGCGGAGAGTGGCGCGCCATATCTGTTGTCGTCAGTATGAATTCTTTTGTCCGACTCGACTCTCGGGTCTAGATGACCCATAAACTTACAAAACTCGCACCTGATTTAATAGGCTTTACCACCTCCCCTATACATATCAAATTTTTAAATGTGTTTTGATAAATTTTATTTATGTTAAATTTCATTTCAAGCGAGATTTGGTGAGTAATATAGGAATTTCATGTAATCATTGCGGTAATCACCTTAAAAACATTTCAAAGCATCAACTTTTTAAAATAGAGTATATTTTGGGGAAGTTATTATTTCCAAATAGATGTTATATAAAATATAAAATTTTGTGCATTTTTTCCATCATTAAACATAGAAACATTTCGGAGCATGAAATCCCAAAATAAAAAGTACTTTTAGCAAATCTCATTTGTGAATAATTGAATGAAAAGGAAATCAAAGCAAAAAATGATAATTCCAAAAAAAACAAAAACAAAAAAAAAAAACTAACCTCTCCAGAAGTTGAACAAGAGTTGCTTAAAACCACCATTACATGGGCCAATATTGAGCCACTGCTTGCCCCCGCGGGCGTAACTCAGTTGGTATTTGGGTAATAGATTGCACCCAAAGGCACAGATTAGAGCCTTAATAGCCGTATTGTAGAATTTTCATTCCCTTATAGGGATAGATTCTTGTGGTCACCAAATACTGGGTCTCTTGCCTAGGAGGCCGTTGGTTCACCACGACTTAGCTCTTCTACTTAGCTCTTCTACGAACCATTTGCTTCCTCTACAAACCATTTGCTCCCAATGTTGAGCATCACAGTCTCCACTTTGGTCATAGGCCTTTCAATGCCACGTATGCACTTCAAAGTCACAATAGACATGAAAATAATCCACCTGTGCCTAAACATCCTTAGCTTCTCAGGATCTTTGCACTTCACACAATGTTCTATTTTTTGTACATTGTCACACGAGTGCAATAGTTGCAATAGATCTATAGGAGTAGCTAATTGTGGGTTCAATTCTAAAAATTCCATGTACATTATATGCGCCCCTTTCTTTGCTTCTGGGACAGAGGTCCTACGGTAGGCTCGAGCAACTTGACCGAAAGGGATCAGTGCCTCTGCTCCTCTACCGAGGAGCCGTTGAGGGATGTCGTGAACGGTGAATGGTCACGGAGAATTGACATTCGCTAAATTGAGTGTACGTATGAAAATATAATTTTTTACTAAATGGACTAGAAGTCTTTTTTTAAGTAAAAAGATTTAAAACGCCTCTAGCAGAAAGGGCGTGGTCTTAATCTATAATATTGTTTTTTTTTATGTAATTGGGTACGAAAGCTGGTATTATATTGGGTTTATGTATATATATATGGAAGATTATAGTTGCGATTCTATGAATTTTTGTCAGTTGTGTCAAAAAAAACTTAAATACTATATATCTTACAGAAATTTCATTGATGGGTTCAAAAGAGTAGGACTTAAAACTATGAGTTCAAAGTTGTATTTTAGTTAGTTCAATTACTAATTTTTTTTCTAAATTTAATATTTATATATAAATAATAAAAAAAATTTCAACCAAAAGATTCGAATGACAATCCTAGCTAAGCTTTGGAACCATCCCTACGCATAATAGATTGTTACAATATCTATAATATCTATAGATGGACCAAACATCTTGTCATATGTAAGAGGAGGAAATAATATTTACTGGAATTTTCTTTTAATATATATAAATATATATATATATATATATATATAGTTGTTTGAGAAATTATTGAAATTTTAATTAAATCTTGATTTTCCTTGTTTCTATTCATCATATCCTGTATGATGCTGTACTTTTGTACCTTTCGGCGTGTAGTAGGATGGAATATATAGATATTCCTCACCCTACCACTGGGCCCCTTGTCTTTGACTACAACTTTGACTGCTCAATAATTAACATCATTTTTTACTATTTTATACTCTCTCTTTATAGTATTAATTTTCATTTTAGATTTAAAAACAAATTCTAATTACCTTGAAAAAAATTAATGTATATTTGTTTTATTTTTTTCAATTCTATTCCTATTAATTACCCAACACATTAATTTTTTAAATATTTTAATAGAAAGTAATATGGTAAAATATTATTATTCTTTTATATAAAGTATAATATTTAATGACTTCCTTAATCTTTGTAATGTAACCTTAAACGATACAATAAGACACGAAGTGGGTGTATGTATTGGTATTTATATTCATCATATCATAAAAAATAATCACTTCCTATTTGGGCTGCCATAATTATAAATTACTCATTCAAAATAAATTAGAGAATTGCCTCTCATTACTATTGAGGATGGACATAAAAGTGGAAAATTTTGATAAATTTGCCCTCTTGTAATTACTAATGCTAGTGATAAAAATAGTCTATCCTGCCCATAAAATTATTTGCATAGTCAAATATGAGCATTTCTATTTGCTAGTAGTTCAAACTGTTTGAGCCAAACCAAACCACAAGCAAATAGAATCAAACTAATGGACATATGATTTGGTTTGATCGACAAAATACCAAATCGAACATGAACAGTTAACAGAAATCGAACCATCAAAATAGAACTGAACCGAACCAAACCACCAATACTTACAGTTATAAAACAATAATATATATTCGTATATATATAACATAAAATGATACCTAATTAGTATTTACTCATCCGTTTATCACACGGTCTCATTTAGCTACCGCTTGTGGCTCTCCTTTGTTTTTTTTATAAATTTAATTTATATTTTATTAATGAAGTTTTTCAACGTTTGATTTTTTTTAACAACCCTTGATAAATATGCAACTTGCATATTATACATATAAATATAGTACATAAATATCATACAAGTTATCTTAATGGCTCCACATTTTGCATTATTTTGCTAAATTTTATATTATTCTTCAAACTACAAATCGTCTAAACTGAACAGTTAAGTATTGATTTAGTTTAATTTGGTTTTACTTTTCGAAATTCTCTAAACTGAACCAAACCGAACGACTTATTAATAATTTGTTCGATTTCTAATTTTCACCATAAAATTGGCCAAACCGAACCTACTAGTAGTTAGAAAAATGTCACTTTGGATACAAGTTCTTCAATATTTTCCTTTTCTTATTTGGTACTAATAAAATTATTTGCATAGCTAAATATGAGTATTACTATTTACTAGTACATAGAAATATGCCACTCCGTGCAAGTTCTGCAATATTTGGTACTACTAAAAATATCACCAAGCCCTTCAATAATTATAATCCGTCAAGTTATTGTTAGTTGACTATCACTCCTCGCAAATTGGAATTTGTCAATAACTTTAATAAGGCACGTCACCATACTCTCTGTATTCTAAAAATTCTTCAAATCTTTCACCACCTTAATTATTATATACAGTAAGTGTGAGTATATATTTTTATAGGACCTATATATATGTGTGTGTAACCATAACCCAAGCACATGCAATGCCCAGAAAAGGCTAATTTTTTAAACGCAAGAAAGTAGTAGTCAAATACAAATTCCACTGCATGCATAAAAGATCAGCCCTTTAATTTTCTTTTTGTTCCCTCTCTCTTTCTTTTAAATTATACTTTAAAGTGCTAGTGGGCCTTTTTTTTCTTTTTTTTCTTTTGTTAATTGTGTTTAGTCTCTATCTTGTTCCCCTTTTGTTTTGCAACTTATATATTAATCATGTCGGCCGTGCCATCTGCAGCCCACCTTCAATCAAGTATCAAATACTAACAAAAATAACATTTGAAAATGATATATATATATATATATATATATATAATTTTCTTTATATATTAAAAACTCATTCCATTCATTTTCATCTATCAAATTGGGATTTTTTTTTCACTGTATAAATTTCATTTTCGCATCACTTTTCCTTCAAAATGGAATAGTATTTGACTGTTCAATTTTTAAACTGATCTCATTTATAATTTTAGCATAAATAAATTAGAATTTTATTTTTATATAAAAATAAACAAACTTATTTATTTAAAAGTTATAACCAAACAAAACGGTCCATAGTTTTTCTATTACCTTGTATGCCGCACTTTAGAAAATAAAAAATGGGTCATTATTTTCCAATTTTGCCCAAACCTATGACAATATATTTTCCAGGCAAGGCAAAAATTTATGGACATGATTGTCCATATAGGCAATTGTCTTTTTAATATTAGTTATTTACCTAAAGTTAACAAGGGGTAGAGAAAATAAATATTATGTAGGTTAATATTTTAGGGATTAGGGTATGCCTCCTACCAAGTAAACAGAAGGCCGTGAATAATGGGAAATGCACCCAAATCAAGCTTAGTTTTTATTTTGTTTTAGATATTTTAAATTTTGAGAAAGTGATTATAATAAATAATTGACTCTACAAATTATTAGGTAATGAGGCGGCACGTGCTAGTTGACTAGGTTTATCCCCAAAGCGTGCGGTTTAATTTACATTTAATTACACTTTGAATACTTTGCACAGACTTAAAGGATTTAGAGAGATTAAAGGTCCCATTTTGGC
>MKEJ01010203.1:0-11229 GCA_001753735.1 Embelia ribes
CCCCATAATGCAGGAGTTTTGTGCACTAGGCTGTCCATATATATCCTTAGATTTTACCATTTAAAACTTTATTAAACCACAAGTTTTGGACATATTGAAAACTGAGTTTTGGTGATGAGTATATTTTAAGAGAGGAAACTTTTGAATAATAATTCACATGAATTTGAATTCTTTGACTAAATGTGAAGTTGATTATTGATGAAGCAATTTATTAAGTTTAAGGCAATTGACCGGACCTACTCTCAATCATAAATTTGAAAACTATTGCCACTGGCAACATGTAGGGAAGATACATATGCAGGTTCGCATTACTGATAATTTTCCATGTTCACCCTAAAATATAAAGAGTAACTGATGAAGATGTATGATTTTGTTTGAAGAACTTTAGTCTAATGTGTCTTATTGCAGGACACTCTTTATTTGCATTATGGAAGACAATATCTAAGAAACTGCTATATTGAAGGAAGCGTCGACTTCATTTTTGGGAATAGCACTGCTCTCTTGGAGCATTGCCATATTCATTGCAAATCAGCTGGATTCATTACAGCTCAGAGCAGAAAATCTTCTCAAGAGACGACTGGCTATGTTTTCTTAAGGTGTCTAATGCCCTTGGCATTTATTGAAGTTCAATTTTACGTTGATCGTTTGAACCTAGGTTTTTTCAACGTTAAGTATTTCACATTCGTGAGTCTTATCATGGCGCACTCATCCAATGACATTTTAAACTAGCTCTAGTTTTGAGAGGAAGTGTTCTGTATCTGCGGCCTACAATGGTTGGGCCTAATTTGTTTGAAGATTTAATCTCAGGTGTAGCATGCATAAGTAGAAGAGTGGTAATACATCATTGATAATTGTTCAGACTTAATTGTAAAGCTTGAAATAACTTGGAAGTTTTATTAGGGCTATCCTATTCCGAAATCAGATAAATCTGTTTTTTCCCTATTTATTTTTCTTTATTAATTCCTTGACCTGTTGTGTTGTGAAATATGAACACAGATGTGTGATCACTGGGAATGGAGAGAAATCCTACTCCTATCTTGGCAGGCCATGGGGACCGTTTGGAAGGGTAGTTTTTGCGTATACATGGATGGATGCATGTATCAGACATGATGGTTGGAATAACTGGGGCAAAGCTGAGAACGAAAGAACCGCATGCTTTTATGAGTACAGGTATCTTTATCTCAAATAATGATTTTGTAATAGTAGAATCCAGGTCACACATGAAAATTCATTTATTAATATTCATTATGTAGGGTTTTCATAAAGAGATTGCTGGGTGATATGATTTCTACATATTTGGGTGTGAGTAATGATACACATACAATAAATCATGTACAAAATTTGTATAAGCACCTATGTGGTTATATCCCGAGAATCATTTTCATTAAGATACTGTGTCACTTGGGAATTGTCTCCGTGTTTGTAATGTCAAGAATTATGTGAGCTGACATGTAATCTTTGAAGTTATTCTTCTGTAGAGCTTAATTAATTTGGATGATATAAATAATAACTGCAGGTGTTGTGGAGCTGGTTGTTGCCCATCGAAGCGTGTAACATGGGCGAGGGAGCTGATAGATGAAGAAGCAGAGCAGTTTGTAGCACATACCTTTATAGACTCAGATCAACTAAAACCTTGGCTTGCCCAAAGAATGGCCTTGAGGATCCCATACTCTGCTTAAACTGAATTTAGGGTTTGTTTGGTTACAGCTTTTAAGCAAGAAAGCTAGTTTTTTTCCTGCCTAAAGGAAGTTGGATGGTTCAACTTAAAACTTTCAGCTTATTTAGGCAAACACAATGCAGTCAAATGCAGCCTTGTAATTGAGTAAAAGAGCAGAAAAACTTGAGATTAAAAGCTGCAGCCAAACAAAACCTTGTTCAGGTACGAGGGACTTTCACTTCAGCGGTCACCCTAGAATTAAAGTTTCTCTTATAGTCACGTGTGGCTTATAAAGCTTGTTGGAAGGGATGTTGTATCACTTTGCTGGTCTTGGTTATTTTTGTGAGATTAATTAGTTTTTTGCACTATCGTTGGAGAAACTTAATTCGCACAACATAAATTGTTTTTGTTTCTTGGGCTAATGAACGCCCGTTGGAGGGCTGTTGTCTATTTTTGTTGGTGTGGTTGTATTTATGTAATATAAAATAATTTTGTGCACCTGCCTGGGTGCTTCACAGAAGTTGCTTATATTTCTATGTTAACCGGCTAATTTGGTAACTTTTAGAACTTCGCGAACATGGTGCAGTGTTTCAGACTCGTTTTGTAGGCTATGCAAGCTCTCAAGTCTCCACCATTTTTTTAATAATTTCATTTTCCTAAATCGTTATGCAATCAACTCTAACTTGAAAGAGGAGGCTCAAAACAAAAGACCTCGAAGTCCATTCTACCATTCGTGCTATCATCATCTAATGTATCCAAAATATACTAGTTTTTTTGCAATAAACTTGCGTTCGAATGAAATTTATTCAACGTTTTTGTTCCATATGCTCTGGGTCCTTAACGTGTTGCAGTGTTGGTGGTGAACGTGAAGCTAAAATAGACGTGTTGGTGGTGAACGCGAAGCTAAAATAGACGAAGAATATACAGAGGCATTGGTTCAGACAATTCATGGTCGTCGTTTAAAAGGTTTTTAAACTTTTGTAGAAGACGAACACAAAGATGGTCAATTGTAATTACAAACTATTTTCTTCATCAATTTCTTCTTGGAATAAAAATAGAAAGCACTTTCGATTCAAAATTATTAAAATATGGAGATGCGGGGGATCGAACCCCGTGCCTCTCGCATGCAAAGCGAGCGCTCTACCATTTGAGCTACATCCCCATTTGTTGCTGATTATTGTTCTAAATAAAGATAACATCATTATCAATAATTGACTTGGAATTAGAGTCCCAACACTCCCAATGGAATTTGTACCTTTCTTACATTAGAGACTAATACTTAACATAGTTTGCTATTAGTTTATAAAATAGCAAAATATGAATAGTATAAGAACATCTACCAACCTAATATGTGATATGAGAGTATTCGTGAACGTAATCAAATTGCAATGCTCATATTTTCACTTACAAATTATAAAGTTTTGTCAAATACGCATCACTCAAACAATCTTTGTTCCAAAAGACCCTCGTAGCAGTACGACACTAAGAAGGAGCACAGATAAATATAGGGTGGCACAAGAGGCCTTCGAATGATCAATTCTGTCAAAAACACAAGCGAAATTGAAGAAATAGTAACAAAAATAAAAGAAGGGGAAGATCTAAAAAAGTTGTCTTGTTTCTTCAAAGCACACACAAATCACAAGAATATCCCGACTATTTCACGAGTTTGAAGTACAAGATAATGATGATAGCGAGAACGAGGACTGCAATGATGGAGCCGATAATCCACTTGTTCTTGCTCATCCTCCTCGACATGTTAGTTAAAATTCTCTTGCTCCTTCCAATGTTGTCGTCCACACCATGAAGCTGCAAAATAATACAAAGCATATAATGAATCACGTAAATTCAGTACTGTGTTGGGATTTAAAATAATTATTGCTTAGAAATGAAGAATCGGACCCAACAATAACTGGAAGCTGAAAATAGTTCGAATCCATTTCAAGGAACTCAGAAAATAGTCAGAAAAAACACAGGATACGTTTAAAGCATTTTGAATCTAATGCGGGAAATTTCAATAGTTACCGTGTCATTGGCATGTAATAGAGACTGACGTTGTTGATGCAAATCTTGAAGAATTGAAACGCCGAGCTCCTCTGTCTCCAGCATGGTCCTTCTGCCTTCCCTAATTCGGTCACTTGACTTGCCTAATCTTTCAGTAGACATCATCAACCTTGCCTTCTGATCAGCAGATACCTTCCGCATTCATACATACAGATAGTTTACATATGTGAGCAATTCAATAATCAAACAAGATAGTGGTATGTCAAAAGAACTAGGAAAATCTGAAATGATATATACAGAATTAAAAATAGAGTAATTTGGAGAAACCCATTTTGCAGGTTTTTTTCATTTTGAATATGCAGATCCTGGTTCAAATTTAAGTAAGTACAGAAGTTGATATAAAATGACAACTTCATGTAAAGTCGCAATAGAGTCGTGCATTTCTCTAACCTACAGAAATATTCAAGTCAAGGTTTTAAACATCACCAATATTAATTTCAGAAGAGGCTGAACATAGAGCAACTATAATATTCAAATGTCGTATAAACAACAGCCAGCTCCTATAAAATAACAATTTTCATGTAACCGTAAAGAAAAAGAATTACTAGTTCACAAATGAATTGCTTAACAAATTGATATACACTGAAGAAAATAAATTATCAAGCAATCAGAAGCAAGAGCAAGAGTCACAATGGCTATATCAGTCCTAAAATACCGTTAGCGCATCAGCCATTCCAGATTCCAATAATGCATCCCGAGCATCTGCATTCAAGTTTGTTGATGTAATTCGTTTAACTTCGGACTTCAAGTTGTTCAAATCAGATTTATATTCCCGCAACTTAGCGAGAAGTACAGCCTTCACATTTGGCTGCAAACTTCTTGCCTCTAGGTCCATTTTCCGAATCTAAACCAAAAACAAGGGTCACCTTTATAACCTATGTTTTGGAAACAGAAAACATCGACACAACAAGAGAAAGCTTGGTACCATACCAAAGATTCTGCTTCATCCAATCCAGTCTTTACTTCAGAAACTTTTTGCTTCTTTTGCTCTGCAAATCAAAGTGAAAGTAAACTAATGACACTGATGTCCTGAGGTTCATGCCTAATCGACCGCGAAAAATAAAATTGCAAGTATTGATAAGTAATGTCTAATACACAGTAAAGCTTATGCTGCAATAACATCAGTAGCTCGAGCTCAAGCCTCTTTATCAGGTACACAGCCTAAGCTGCTGTGGTGCACCCTACAGTGCCAGCTGTATTTGCTTCTGCTACTCTCATTTGAGGAACTTGTAAGCAAGATCTTTCCCCATTAGGGTTAGGTTAAACCCTATAGGATTCTCATGTGTCTAGAAAGGGTATGGCTTATCATGATTCACCCTGCCAATTATTCCTAAACTATTTAACTGCCAAGTGACATTCATATATTTCAAATTGCTACACACGGTTGTGCTTCTCTAGGAATATCGTCCTCTTTGATTGAAGTTATTAAGCAAATAAGCCGTTCTGAAACTGGGAAAAAATTTGTGGCGCCCAGCTAAACACTTCAAATTCTTACAGGCTAAAAAAGAAAACCCAACTGAGCTTCAACTCTCAGAGTTTAAAGTTCAAACACACTGCAGCCAAAATGCTGAGCTTACAATTTGCAACCACCCAAAAACGTAACCATAATCCCCACCTTAGTTCTCTCAAAAACATTAGGAGATTTTTATCGTATGATTCATCATTCATCCATATCACTATATCAGCAATGTTCACTACCACATCAATAAAATGCATATCCAAATTAATCATAAACTAAAGTTAACAAATGCCCAAGATCTAAAATGTTTAAATTCTCTCTCACCTCCTATCAAAGACATTAGGAGTTTAATTGGTACAGATTTATCCACATCAGCAATGTTCATCAACAACATCAATAAATTGCATGTGCATAAATATTTTCCAACTATAACATCTATAAGGGCATACCCCAGATTATCTATTTCCAATATGTAAATTTTAATCCTCATACCACAAAACTCTAAATTATAGGATGAGATATGGAGATTGACCACACTACATACCCCAAACTTTAAAATCGAACTCATGAATAGTATTCCCCTAGTTCAAGGGATCACAACCACCTTCCAAACAAGGAAAAAAAAAACACAATCACCTTACCAAACCTCCCTTTTTTAAGAGATTAAGGGGGCATTAGATACACTGGTGGAGAGTTCCTAAAACTAAAATCTCTAAAATGAACTCTAAAATTTATTTTAGCGTCTCAATTAGATGAGCCAAGTTGTTTTAAATAGGAATAAATGGCATCAAAATTTCACGTTAACGACTTGACAAGATTTCTTATTATAGTTACATTTAGTCAACCCCAATTTTATGGGATTTAAGGATTCAATGACAATGATGATGATCTCGATTAGGAGCACCAGTGTGAATCCCCCACATATGCTTAACATTTAGTGGATTTCTACTAAAATTAATAGGTACCCAATATACAAAATATTTAAAGTTTCTCTCACCTCCATCCAGGAGACCAGCAGAAGTCAATTTCTTGGTCAAGCTTGCGGAGAGCTCGCAGTACCGGCGCTCAAACCCTTCAAACAACTCGCTCATCTCTCCGAAACAAAATTGGCCCAATACAATTCTGCTAATATCAAATTTTAATCACATCAACCCACAAGGGAAGTATTGATCTTTTGCCCAATCAACTATAGGATCAATATAGAGCATTCACACCAGTACAGTTTTTCTAACCTGATTTCTCTCACTTAATTTCTCAAATGAAAAATGCTTGAACAGAAATGTTCCACTGCAGTATTTCTCTTTCTAAAATAGCAGGAGAATTTTCTCACTGGAAAAATGTAATATTCATAATTCTCTATCAGAAAGTTCTTTTTTTATACCAAAACTATAAAATCTTAATCACAAACAGGGTAAACATATTTTTATATTTTATTTTGTATACCGTTATTCTAATTTTTTTTAACAAATTGCTGAGGACTAATGTGTACAATTTATAAACTATCAAATTGCTGTAAGAGAAATGACTTTCTACAGAGAAGCTATCAATTTATAAACTATCAATTAAACTGATGTGAATGCTCTATAAAGGTGAGAGAGTAAAATTTTAAATTTATAGAAACTTTATTTTGAGAAATAATAGTGGGAATACTAACATGATATAATTTGCCTAGTCAACTACAAAATCAATTTATCGAATCAATTGGCCTAATTCTAAGAGCATTCACACCTACCTTTCTCATTGAAATTCTAAATCTCACTTTCTAGAAACCCATTTTTCCTTCAAAATATAAATTAACAATTTTCAGTCTTTCTAAAATTAACTTTTTACACAATTAATTTAATAGTATATAAATATAAAAATTTTAAAAAATATTTTCCGAATATATAGGTGTGTATTTTATATTTTGGTGGGAAAAAAATTATTTTTTCATAGATAAACGGTAAGTAGTAATATTTTCTTTTGGGAAAGTTTTTCTGAAAATAAAAAGACTATATTTACGTAATTTCTCTCCATTTTCTACTTTCCCTTTCAATTTGAGTAAGGGAAAATCTATATAGAGAAACTGGTGTGAATGCTCTTACTATTCTGATGAATAATAATAGACAAAACAAGATGAATATAGATAGATAGATAGATACATACATACATACATACATACATATATATATAGAGAGAGAGAGAGAGTTGGACCTGGAGGCGATCGAGATCGGAATCTCGCCGGAGATTGCAGAACTAGGCGATGGATAATATTTAATTTTTTTTGTGTCGAAATAAATAATAAAAGTAATAAAAATGCGTGCTTTTTAAACGACAAAACAAAAGCTTTTTTCGCCAACCGAGCGGGTCATTCTGAAAGCGATATTATTGGGTTAAAAAACTACAGTTACATCCCTAACATTTGTGCCAGTGTCATAAATTACCCTTTTTTTACGAACATTACAGATAAGCCCATCAAACAATTTCTATTGGAGATAGAAAAAGTTAAGATTAAAGTTTCTATGCAATGCGGTCTGTCGATGCATGATATATAGGCATATTGGGTAGTTTATGCATATTGCACGTGTGTTGTATGTGTATCTATAACACTATTTTTGTACCAATTCGTATACCGACAGCGTATAAAAACTTAACTCAAAAGGTTGTAGTAACCAACTATCAAACAAACAAATTAGTCGTGGTTTGGGCTAGCTTTGTGTCGATGCATTTCAATATGTTGTGGTGACGTGTGGCTTAACATGTGTCGGGAATTACATCATAATACGAATATTCCATAGGGAGGAGGATTTTTATAGTAATGCTCGTGGATAGGGGTGAGTATTCAGGTGATTCAGATGATTCGGGAAATACCCGATCCGAATTACCAGAAAACAATATGGAATCCGAATTACCCAAAAATAATATTAAATTATCAGAACTCGAATTATCTGAATTATAAATAATAAATCCAAACCTAAACCGAATATGATTTAGGCTATAACCCAAATCCGAATTACCCAAAATTTTTTTAAAAAAAATCCGAACCCAAACCCAAATTTCGAGAAATTCGGATTGGATACCCGAATTTCGGTTTCGGAAACCCGAATTTTGCTCACCCCTATTTTTTAGTGCTAGCATACAGAAAAATTGAGGGCAAATATTCCTTTCATACATTTCTGCTGGACGAAGTTAAGAAGAACGGCAAATACCAAGGTTAACCGCCATACCAATCTGAACTCCCGGTCCACCGATGGTCACCGCCACTCATTGAATTAATTGATTGAGCCATTCAACAAATTCTGAATTTGTCCCATGTAAAACTTACCTAAGATTTAGTATTGGGACAAGTAAAAATCAATTTCAATTGCCGATCTTAAAATTTTCAGTTTGTATCTGGATTGCTATCTTGCTCACTTTTTGGAAACTCCCAACATGATAAGTTTTTAATAGGATCCCATAGTTAAGGGTGGTCATTAGACCCACATTTTTGTAGATCTATCCGCGGACCCACCAGATAAACCCACATTTGCCCCACAATAGACTTGCACCCACACCGCACCCGCAATTATGCAGGGTGGGTATATGTTTGAGAAGCAAATCCACAACCCACGACCCGCCCCGTAGACCCGCCCGCAGACCTGCAAGTAAGTCGACTTGCAATACATCTAAATCCATTAATTTCCTAATTTTAATAGTCGTTACAGTATAACGGTAAGGCAGTCCGCTTACCATCCTGGGCAGTCCATTGATCAACCTGCTATAGTACAATGATTATAAAAAGAAATGCTAATTGTTTCCATATAAATACATTACTCTCCACTTCATTTACAACAACCAACAACAATTAATTAATAATTCTCAATACTTACACTTTACAAGGTCTTAAATTATTTATTTAAAAAAAATATTGGATTTTATATTTACCAAAATTCAAGTATCTCTGCTACACTCATTCTTCTCGTGACTGTTTCAACTTCTAGTCCGCATTTTTTCATTAGGCAGTACTTTTAAATTTGCAATTTATAATCTTTAGCCTATTTGAGATTTGTTGTGTTCTTTTTTTTTATTATTATTTATACAAATATGAATGATATTCATGGAAATACCTTTAATGTAAAAATGATAGTTGTAGAAAAGTTTCCAAAGCATGTATTGGATTTACAAGCGAAAATATTGATTTACCATACAAAAAAAATGTGTGGACATAATTAAAGTGGTTAGTAATTTTTGTGGTGTTGAGTTAAATAGTAGTAGGTAAGACGGTACTTCTCGCTTAGGAATTACAACAAACATGTAAAAATAAAAGAAAAAACTGTGTAAAATTTTTTATTTTCAATTTCCTTTGAATTTGGTGTAGTTGAGACCTCCATATGCAATGAAAATTGATGAGAGAGAACAAAAGAATATTTGAGGAAGGGATGAGTTTGACAAACGGTATTATTATTTAAATTTGAGAATTTTTGTGATTTAGTTGTATATGTACCATTTATTATATAAAAAAAAGAAATATAATGCCTTAAATATGAATTGAAATATGAGTTTTATTTATTGGTAAAAATCAATTTAAAAAATATTTATTTCTTATTTCTCCAATGCGTTTTACAATAGCGAGATTGTGTATTTGACAATTTATAATAAAAAAATATCGATTATTAATAAGAAAACAAGTTATAGCTTGTAACTTAAAATGAAACAATTTTAGGAGGTTAATCAACTTACTTGCTTGGTCAGTCCACTAACCTTGCGGGTAGACCCGCACCCTCACCTGCACTACATGTATGTGGGGGTGATGTGGGATGGGGTGCGGTGCGGGTATGGATCTCATATTTATTATCTCTAACCCATGGACCCGCAATCCACAGACCCGTTGACCCGCCGGGTACAGGGCGGGTAGACCTGCTGGATCTAGTGAAGGGGCAGTTCCACTCCCTGTATAGCAAATGCACCTCATTTCATTGAATATATACTTCATGTTTGCATTCTTTTCCCTCTCTCAATAAAGGCACTTACACCAATTCTCCTAAATGAACCCCTATCGTAATTTTAAAGATCAAATTTTAGGGAGCTCTTCTGTCAGTGTATCTAATACTATTATATCTCCTTAAAATAGGGGGTCTGATAACTTTAACATGCTACTGTTTATCCCTAGTTCTATCTCTAGGTTTAGGGGAATTGTTCTATTCATTCTCCATAACTCAACTTCTAATTTAGAATTTACGGATTGTAAATGGATAATCCAGTCGTGGAGCCACGGTACATTAGTATGAAGTTTTTCGGGGGTGATGAAACTACATCAAAAATAATTCCACACTAAAATTACAAATAGAAAAAATTTACACTAAAAAGTTATTCAAGGTTAGCAAACTAGTAGCTCCGTCTACACCACCCCCATAATTTTGTGGCGTCAAAATTTAGTGCAAATTTTTTTTTTGTAATTTTAGGGTTTGTTTGTCTTCAGCTTTTAAGCAAAAAAATCTAACTTATTTCTAACTAAGAAAACAATTGAATGCATCCATATTATTCAAGTCAAAACAATAAATAAGATCCGTTTAAAAGTTGAGTAGCCAACTATTATCGTCCTGTATGTAAACAAACTGAAAAGCCATAGCTTATATTATATTTTCAGACATATACATACATATACCCACATATACATACATACGAATCGAGAAAGACGGACCTGGTGGGATCCATCTTGGCAGTGAGGGATTTGAGAGAGAAGAGGAGACCAAACATGAGCTTGTGATCCTGCTGAGCACTCAAGGTGTGGAGTGGCCTATTCCACTCCCTATACAACAAGCACACGCCGTTGCGGTTGAACACGTACATCATGTGCGCGTTGTTCCCCGTCGCCGTCGGCAACGGCGGCGACGGGCTGATCGTCTCCGATCCCCCAAAGAATTGCATTTGTGTTTTCGCCTAACCTAATTGAAGATCAGATCAGAGGATTGTGAAAGTGGAACCGAATTACAGTTACAGAGACTTAAATGGTTCAAATCGAAAGAATGATTTACCTGGAGAGGCTGTAAACTTTGCTCAAAGAGAGAGAGAGAGAGAGAGAGAGAGAGAGAGA
>MKEJ01010209.1:0-13349 GCA_001753735.1 Embelia ribes
TCATTCATTTTCTGTACATATGTTGCAGCGCTTTCAAAATGTGGGGCCTTATACAGAGTGCCATCATAGGAGACATGATCGCATCACCATATGGATTAGCTGGTCATGTTAGACATCGATCACGTCACTGTGTGGAGTATCAGGTCATGCCATGCATCAATTGCATCAGTGTATGGAGTATTGGGTCTTTGCAGATGTATTTTTAGGCATCAATCACATCACCGTTTGTTGTGATATGTCATGTCACTCATCGATCACATCGCCATATGTGGTGGCAAGTCTTTGCAGATGTGTTTTTGGGCATTGATTGTATTACCGTGTAGAGTGGCGGGTCATGTTAGGTATCAATCGCGTCATTGTATTGAGTGGCGGGTCATGCCATGCATCAATCGCGTCACTGTGTAGAGTGGCGGGCCATGCCATGCATCTATCGCATTACTGTGTAGAGTGGCAGGTCTTTGCATATGTATTTTTAGGCATCGATCGCATCACCATTTAGTGTGGCATGTCTTGCCATATATCGATCGCGTCACAGTATATGACGAGTTCTTAAGACGATGGCATATGCGTAAGCGATGGCGTATGCATAGGCATTGGCAATATGCATTGGAGTTGGAGATGGTACAGGCTTTGGCGATGGTGTAAGTATTGGCATTAGAGTTGGTGATGGTGACATGTTTTGGCATTGGCATTAGCATTGACGATGGTTCAGGGTGATAGCATAAAGCAACGGTAATGATGATGCCATAGCAGGAGGACGTATATATTATTATCCACATGCTGAGAGCATGTATGTTGTAGATTTAGTACTTACCCCTCATGCTTAGAGCATGTATATTGTAAACGTAGTATTTGCCTATCAGGCCGTAAATATATATTACTTAACTCATTATTCATAGTTAAATGTATATGTTCGCATGTGCATTCATGACTTATACATACTTAGAGTCAGTTACGTGATTTTGTAGGGCGATAGAGTGAAGTACAGATCATGTTGATGAAGCATGAATCTGTAGTGGAGGATATTGGTAGCTATTTTTGGCAGAGATTTACAATAGATGCATTGATGTAGTCGAGATGATGACGATGATGTATATTTTTTCATTTCATTTAGACGAGTATTCAGCTCGGTATGTTGCATTATATATGTGCACTCTGATTTTTATTCATCATGTGGAGTTACCATAGAGATAGCCATATCATATATATATTTATGGTAGGCTGGTGTTGGTAGCCGAGGTGGTTTGGTTGGTTAGTTATTATTATTATTTTTCTTTCATTTTTCTCACATCACCGGATCACAAAATTTGGGGCGTGACAAGAATCATTGAATCTAGTTAGTTTATTTGTTTTTTTTATTATTTCAAGTATTATTAATCCTTATTATCTTAAAGTTATGTCAATTGTTATGGATTTCTGTTCATCAATTGCTATTTTTGTTATTAATATGCTAGGCTAGGCTTTTATTCCTTAGGAAGACGATTTAATGGATTCGAACTAATCCTAGTTAATGAGTATGTGTTCATAAACTTAATCTAAAAATTAAATTAGTCTAAAATTTAGGGTTTTTAATCTGTCTGAGTATCTTAGGAATCGCCTAGTCATAGTTATGGTGTCTAACAATCACCCAATGACATACTAAGTTGAAGTAAACCAATTCGATACACATAAGTGATTTTTTAGATTAACAATATTTTGAAACTTATTAATTAGGTTAATTAGGGAGAAGAAGTTAAGTCATTGGATTTCCTGTACATGCAAAATATTAATTATTATTGTTTATTAGTATTTTTGCATTGTTCTTAGTCTAGTTTAATTAACGCAAAATCAAATCAGAAAAACCTAAGGAATTCTAGGAATAGGTCAATTTAGTAAACTGAGTGGTTTGAATTGGAATTGTAAAACTGAATAGCGTATTAGACTGATTTTAGGTATTTCCGGGATCAGTAAGAATCATCGAGTTCAATACTAGGTATTTACTGAGATAAGACAATACCGTTCCCTAGTGCACTTGTTAGGTTATAAATTTACACGTTTAAGGAGCAATCAAATATTAAACTTGATAGCCTTTTAATTTTGTTCTCATCACCAATTTTCCCTTGTAAACTCATTTGAAATATTTGTTCAATATGGAGAGTTGACTTTTTTTATTTTCCTGTATATTGATTTGTTATCATAAAAATACTTGAAATACATTTTTCATAAACCCTGAGGTAACAATAAAAATACACCAATACATTCGTAAAATATTTTTATACTTTTATAAACTATTCATATAAAAAGTTTGTTTGAATAGTTTGAAAATGATCATATTCTATTTTGTGAGAGAAATCTTATTATAAGAAATGAGATGCAAGAGCAATCCCACCAGCATTTCTCATTTAATTTCTACATCAAACTTTCTAAAAAATTATTTCTCCTACTACAAATTTACAGTTTCGAAATTATTATTCACACTAGTATTTCTATAGTAAAAATTATTAGAATACTTATATATCATATTCTAATGCAATAATATCTCGAATTATAACCAGGATTTTATAATTTTTGTGGAAAAATATACTTTTTTAATAAAGAAAGCATGAATATTTCTAGAAACATTGCAAAAACTGAGAAAAATAAAAATATTGATATGGGGCATTTTTAAAATTTGCATAGAGGAGAAATCTTAGGAATAGAATGATGGGGGCGAATGCTATGATAAAAACTAAATAAGAAATGTTATGTTTAGCTATGAAAAACAATGAGGACTACACTGTAATTTGCAAAGAGTACTCTAAATCCCTTAAACCCTATATATTGCTCATAAACCCTAGCAGCTACCCGAACTGCTCCCAATTATCACCATTACTTCAAAACACCTCTCTCTCTCTCTCTCTGTGAGATCTCTGTCACCAAATGTATCGTTTCGCAGCAAACCTTGCTTCTAAAGCTCGGTAGGCTCTCTCTCTCTTGTTATTAGAAATTGTTACATTTTTTTTCGATTAGTGATAATTAAGTTATGATTTTTTGTTGATTTACAGTGTTGCCAAGAGCAGTACGCAACAGGTGACTATTTGTATACTCCGTTGTTTATTCTGAATTAGTGAAATGTCCAATTTTTATGCTTACTAAGATTGTCTATTTTAATATATTCTGTAATAAATCTGTATTGATGTTGAATCGTTATTGATATTTGATTTTAGTATAAGATTAAGAGAGATTATGATGATAGGTTGTAGTATGGAAAAAAGAAATGAAATTGATGGATTTATTTGATCTTTGTAGTTAATGTTTGTGAAAAAAAAAAAAAAAATAGGTGCTTTTTGTTAACTAATTTTTTCATTCTTACCCGAAAATGAGTTTTTGCACATTTTGTTGAAAAATAGAAGTTTTGTTTTGCCTGTTTGTGTCCGCTCAGATTTGTTTTTGGTTTCACATTTAGTGAGATTGCGATAATTGGTATAGAAATTAGAGGGTTAAGATAATTCTATCTGGATTATGTGAGAAAAGATGTGAGATTTATGATATTCCATGTAATGCAGGCTGGTAGTAGATTGAGTTGGAGCAGAAACTATGCTGCAAAAGATATCAGATTTGGGGATAAAGCTCGTGAGTCGATGCTTAAGGGTGTCACAGAGCTTGCCGATGCTGTGAAAGTTACTATGGGCCCAAAGGTATATTTAGGCCACTCAGATATGTATTTTAATCGTGAATTAGTATTTCTTATTTTATCTGTGACTTGTTCTTCAAAATCATTTCTGGTTGCATCTTATATACAGTGGCGAACTTAGTTATTGGGTATAAATGAATTTGTTTTTTCTTTCAACTAGTTGAATACTATATTGACGAGTCTTCATTATTATGTGAAGTTCTGTCTGTTGGGCTCTTGTTTTTCACTTCTGTATAAATTTACTAAAGAAGTATGTTTTCGCATATTTTTTAATAATATTTTACTTGTGTATGGCCTAAGGTCATTTTATAATCACATGAATGCATTTTTAGTACAATGCGCCAAGATGAAGTGATATCATTTAAATTAGTGTTATTTGAATGTCAAATGTGCAGAGCATAGAAGTTCTACTAATGTGACTTAACCGACAGCAAAGATCCTCTCTTTTTAAAGTTTGCATAATGCAGATATAAACGTCACATACTCATTATTCCTGTGCATAGCTATAAAACAAGAATATGGTCATTATCATAACACAATCTCAAATAGCAGATGCGCACGTCACATGTGATACCTCATTTTGACTTGCCTTGTCAATTTTTTAAGGAAAATATAGCCCAGTCAATAGTAGAAAAGAAAATATTTTTGTGGTTAGAAAAAACTTTTTTCATTTCTCCTGTCATACTAAGGTAACATGATTTGGCTTAGTGGCTAGGAGGCAACTGTTGCAGAATGAACACCTTATGAGCCTAATGAAAATATTATGTTGTTGGTAACAGGGTCGTAATGTAGTGATTGAGCAAAGTTATGGTGCCCCCAAGGTTACAAAAGATGGTGTTACTGTGGCAAAGAGCATTGAATTCCAGGACAAAGTCAAGAATGTTGGTGCAAGCCTTGTAAAACAGGTTGCTAATGCAACCAATGATGTTGCTGGTGATGGTAAGTCAATTGCTGGATATAATGATAGATAACAATTGATTTCTCCTTCCAAGTTATTATATCATGATTATCTTGTTCTTTTTTTTTTATAGTTCCTTTCTCTTCTAATTCTTGTGGTACATTGTTTGATCTCTTTTGCACTAATCTAGTTACAATCCTCTTGTAGTGTCTAGAACTTGTCACTGGAAGCAAGATGTATTGCTAAACATGTTGTCATAGAAGATTCTAGACATCAGATAACTCTTCTTTTTCTTGATATCAATGATATGGTTCCTAATATTGCTGCACCGATTTCTTCACTTAGGCACCACATGTGCTACAGTCCTTACCCGAGCAATATTTTCCGAGGGTTGCAAGTCAGTTGCAGCTGGAATGAATGCCATGGACCTGAGACGTGGTATTAATATGGCAGTTGATTCGGTGATTACTAACTTAAAGAGCAAGGCTCGGATGATCAGCACGTCTGAAGAAATAGCACAGGTATATTTTGTTTCTCAATGGCCTAAATCACCTACTGCTCTAAAAGAGTTGACAAGAAGTAAAAGTGCTACTAACGCCCAATAACATATGAGAAATTCCTGAATGAATTTTGATAGGTTGGAACAATATCAGCAAATGGTGAAAGAGAGATAGGCGAGCTTATAGCGAAAGCTATGGAGAAAGTTGGCAAGGAGGGAGTCATCACAATTTCTGTATGTTCCTCATCTTCTCTTAAGGTCCATTGGATGTAGCCTATTTTCAGAGTTACAAAGGCGGCCAGTAGAGGTTGAAGTAACTTGAAAATAAGCAATATCCACTGGCTTTCAGTTTTGTTATGTTGCTTTTGTGACATTTGATTTTGCAAAGAAAATTTACCAGTTTTAGTGCCCAGCCTGTTAATGCCAATTGTTTTGCTTCTTTGTTGCCTTGTTCAATTTTTGCAGGATGGTAAGACCTTGTATAATGAATTAGAAGTTGTTGAAGGGATGAAATTAGATAGAGGCTACATATCCCCATATTTCATCACCAATCCGAAGAACCAGAAATGTGTAAGTCTTTACATCTTGACCACATGCTTGACATTACAAGTTTGTGCTCATTATAATGCCTCAATGTGGAATCTGTAGATCATTGTGCAAAGTTTACCATAATGTGGATTATCTCTTTTCCCTTCCAGTTTATATGCTCACTGTCGTTTTTCATTTTATATTTTATATATTCAGGAACTAGATGATCCTCTGATTCTGATCCATGAGAAAAAAATCTCAAATCTAAATGCGCTTGTGAAAGTACTGGAGCTGTCATTGAAGGTAATCTACTGACTGTTCTAAGATTCACTTATTCTCCGTGCAATTTCTATGTCAAATGATAAATGATGGTTTTGTACGTATTCAGAGGCAAAGGCCGCTGTTAATTGTCGCGGAAGATTTGGAAAGTGAGGCACTGGCAACTCTTATTCTGAACAAACTTCGTGCTGGGATAAAGGTTTGTATTTATGCTGGTTTGGTTGTTGCCTCTGTTTTTATTTCTATGTTCATTTAGATTGGTGTCTGGCCATCTTCAATGTATTTTTAACTGTTTCTTTGGTATTGCTATAGGTTTGTGCCATCAAAGCCCCCGGATTCGGCGAGAACAGAAAAGCCGGTTTGCAGGATCTTGCTATTCTTACTGGTGGTGAAGTAAGCTCGTTGTCTTATTATTTTCTTTCTTTTTCCTTTTCTTCATAAGCATCTCGTGGTAGTGGTTGTGTACTTCGGGATGGGCTTAACAAGCAAGTTGTTCTTCGTAGTTTTCTAGCACTATGAACCCCTAAACTCTAAAAATTGAAAAGATGTTTAATTTCTTCGTGGTGCTTCTCTAAGAGTGCATCCATCTTTATGCTTTGCAGCTTATAACTGAAGAACTTGGAATGAATTTAGAGGATGTAAATCTGGATACGCTTGGCTCATGCAAAAAGGTAAACTTTACTAGTTATGGTTTCATTCTTCAATGCTCTCCATGTCTTCATAATGTTTTATTTTTATTTATATATATATATTTTTTTTTTGTGAGGAATTTTAAAATTGAGTTTTAGGAACAAAACTTGCTGGAGAGTTTCGGATTTCACTCCCTACGAAAACTCAAAAAGTTAGGTGTCGGAGACTTAGTGATGTAGTACTAAATGAGAATTACAATTAAGATTTGAGAGAGATTTAGAAAGGAAGAGAGGGGGTAGCAGAGCAGATATCAATAACAGAGGGCTAGGTTTCTGAACTAGGGAAACTCTTTTGATGATAGAGCCTGTAAAAGAGTTGTTGAATTGGTGTCAGTATTTCTTTTTGTTTGTTTCAAAAGTATGAGATATTGGAATAGTGCCGATTTAAATATTGAGGTGAAAAGAGTGCGGGTAGCGATGAATGAGTTTTTCAAGAACACCAGGCCAAATATTTTTCAATGTTCTTGTTTCAGAACTCTCTTTTGCAAGTTCTAATAAATTGTCTGTTAATGATATTGTCAATATTTTAGAGAGGAAGTTTGAAATATTTGTGGTTGTCCTTTTACTGGAGTTAATTAATAGTTTTATCAGCCATTCAGCTGTTTATTTTAAGTCTCCTTCTTTATCCTTGTAAAAAAAAATTTATTTTCCTCTTCTTTTTCCAGGTAACGGTATCAAAGGATGATACTGTTATTCTTGATGGTGCTGGTGACAAGAAGTCCCTAGAAGAAAGATGTGAACAGGTTTTCGTACTTTGAGTTTGTTCTAGAGCTGGAATTATGAATTCAGTTTCCTAACCAAGAGGCTAGTAAACTTTGTTTAAAAATCTTTAGATCCTTAATTTTTTCTTTTTTGTTATTGCAGATTAGGTCTGCAATTGAATTGAGCACTTCTGATTATGACAAGGAGAAGTTGCAAGAGAGATTGGCCAAGCTTTCTGGTGGTGTTGCCGTGTTGAAGGTACGATGCTTCGCTACTTTGCTGCAAAGTTGCTTTGTGAACAGTATACATTCCAAGTTTGTTCTACTAGATACAAGCTTTTTCCTTCTCATTGAAGCTATAAACAAACTGTGTATCAAGTCTATAACATTCTAAACTGTTTTCTCCTTCTCCATGCAGGTTGGAGGTGCTAGTGAAGCTGAGGTCAGCGAGAAGAAAGATCGATTTACTGATGCTCTTAATGCCACTAAAGCAGCAGTTGAAGAAGGGATTGTACCTGGTAACTCTTTTACTAAGTCCATTCTGTGTTGTCCATCATTGGAAGTGGATGAAAAGATTGACATTGATATAAATTTCTTTTAATAGGTGGTGGTGTTGCTCTTCTTTATGCCACGAAGGAATTGAAGAATCTTCCAACAGCTAACTTTGATCAAAAGATTGGTGTCCAAATAATTGAGAATGCACTTAAGGTATGTGACAAGTTTGCCACAATTAATCCACAAGGGTCCTAGTTTTGTGTACTAACCGTTCCAAATCTATTATGTCAAAACCCTACGCAAGCTAATAGAAAAGTATTTCACATTAACTGAATACCTGACCTACCATATCAAAAATCTAATTCTTCTCTATTTCCCGTACATACAAGCTACTTTAGTTGTAGAATTTGTTTTATATCCCTGCAAATGCAGACGCCGGTGCACACAATTGCTTCCAATGCCGGAGTTGAAGGAGCAGTGGTTGTGGGAAAGCTTTTGGAGCAAGATGACACTGACCTTGGATATGATGCTGCCAAAGGTATGGTTCCTTGAGGTGACATGGTTGTGTTTAAACTTAAGTAAATGCTGAATTTAATATAAAGATTTTAGCCAGCACCAGATATGTGAAAATATTTCTTAGTACTGTTTTTAACAATATGACTACACAAGGTTTTTAATGTATTCTTTCGCATCTATCCTAATTACTCCAACTGTTTTTACCTTTGAAAAACGCTTACAAATGACTACTAGAATTTATATACCACGAATCTCTACGACAACCCAAACACCATGATTATATATATATATATATATCTACTTTTGTAAGTCCATAGAAAAATGCATGCTCGAAATACAGATTAGCTGTTTGAGTTTTAGTAGGTCTCGGGTTCTGATACCTTCATATTGTTCTAAGATGTCTGAGATTTATTCCTTTTTTCTCAACCAGGTGAATACGTAGATATGGTGAAAGCTGGAATTATTGACCCACTAAAAGTGATTAGAACTGCCTTAACTGATGCAGCTAGGTACACCGCAATCTCTTCATTCGATACTCTCTTTATTTCCATTCCCTGTATTCAATAATATCCAGTACCTTGCGTTTTTTTTTTTCATGTATGTTTATATATATGTTTTAATTTGCAGCGTCTCTTCACTGATGACAACTACCGAAGCAGTGGTAGTCGAACTTCCAAAGGAAGAGAAGGAGAGCCCAGCAATGGGTGGAATGGGTGGCATGGACTATTGAGGATGATGACATAGCTCTCTAGTTTAGAATTATTTCTACTCTTTAGGGTTTTGTTTACATTGTATTGTTATCCTGAGCGAATCAATTCGGACAAATGTAATCATATTGAGAGGGATTCTTAAGCAGAGTGAGTGCTGTTATCCTGGTGGATATTGATGATTTCTTCCTTGCTCATCTGCCCCCTTTTTCTTGTCTGGCCTTCGTATCTTGCAAGTTTTTTTTTCTTTTTCTTTTCTTTATTTTTTTTTGCGATTTATAAGTTTTGGTGCAGCAACATCTAACGAAGTATTTTGTACCAAAAAGGAAAGTGAATTGTGGGGATTGCAGAAAATTGAACTTGTGAAGTTATTTAGGTGAGAGTTGGTGAAATGGTAGTTATAGTGCTAATCAAGCTCGGGTGCTAAATCAGAATGAGTAATGACCAGTGCTTGCTATTTAATGAGTATGAGTTCGAGTCCAAGTGTTTAACGAGTTGCGAGCTGGACATTTGTCCCTGCTAAGTTCAAAGGCAATTTGTGGAAGTTCTTAACAAAAATGGGAACCTGGTTGACAAAGCAGCTGGCTAGTTCTGATCTGACAAATTTTGGGTACTAATTTTCAAATCAGTATCTACGCACTCTGCTACAGAGCAGGGCCCTTGGGTTCGTTTTTAACCTTTCAATTTGATAGTTACTAACCTGATCACACGGTGCGCATCAACATTAGTGTTTTCTCTATTTCGTTCATTTTTATTTTATTTTATTTTAATATTATTTATTGAGTTTAATTTCTATTCACCGTCGGTATAGAAATTCATACACCACCGGCTTTGAATGAAAAACATGTGTACACTTACACAATTGGAGATCACGATAAATATATACTTTTTAAATTCAAGCTTGCGGTTGTATAAAAATGAATTCACCATTAGTGGAATAAAATTAAATTATTATTTCTTTGTTTTGAATTTGGTAGAGAATGAGCCGCAGGAAAAGGAGAAATTGGAATCTTGTGGGAGGGGGTGAAATAGGCCCCTCCTCAGGCTCCTCTGTACACTTCCGACACTGATTTTCCAGCCTAACTCTCACCAAATCCATTTCTATTCTTTCATATAATTCACTTACTTACTCATCCTATTTTTGGCTTTTAAAAAAAAATTATTTACTTACTAACTCACCCTCATAAAATGACAAACCTAAACCCAATCATTAAACACCTAATATGAAACCTGGCATACAATACTTGCACTCAATTATCACTTCATATAAAGTTTTGATTGACGTGAGAACAAAATTAGCTACAAGGGAGAGGTTGAGAGAATAGTAATGAAGTATGAATTATCTTAATAGCTAATATATATATATATATGTGGACATTCCATTAAATAATGCTTCGGCTTTTTGGGTGGCTAAAATCTATACAAGAATGAAAATTTTCACACCACCATTCTTTAGAGAACCCGTGTTTTAGGCATATAAGGTCAATAATATACAATTAGCCAGTGAATTTCAATATTTTCCTTCAGTACGAGTCACATCTTAGTTAAATAATCATAACGCATGTTTTGTAGTTAACGACGAGAATTTATTGCAAATATTAAGGGGCTATCACATTAAAAACTTGTGTTCATGAATAATTTTTTCACTGGAATTTGGTGAAATTTGTAGTCATGCTTATGATGTGGTTTTGGAGCCACAAGATACCAATTTTATTTGGTAAGATAAGCAATCGAAATGTCTACAAGATGTGACTAAGGTTTATTCTCTGCTTATACCAAGTATCAAATGTCTTATATGTTTGGACACATGAAAGATTTCTTTTTTTAAAATACATAAGTTTTACTAAATAAGTTTTTTTTTTTTTTTATTATTATTATTACCATATACTTCCTGCAAATGGTACTTAAAAGCAACTTCTATTTTTCCCTTGTGAGATCCTCCATAAGTTTCATATAATTGGAAATGAAGCGCAAAACTACACAATTGGAAATTTGTGTATATAGTACCTGTTTAGGACAAGAAAAACTCTATTTATTGACTTGCTAAAGAGGAAATCCAAAAAAGCAAAGAGTAGATGATCGAGTGGTGTAGAACTAAAGGTTTCGGATGCGATTTCTTTGCAAGTTGTAGTACGGACAATTATCAACAATGCTCTCATTTGCGTTTCCTTTAGTTCATCGCGTTCCATTTCAAACTAATTTCAATGAGTAGTCCAACCAAATGCTAGTGACATAATCGGGTAGAGAGAATGTGTAACAAATGGGGATACTAAGAGGATTTTCAGAAGTCTCATTGAGTAAAACAACTAAATATAAGTATATATGGCTCAAATGGAAAATGAGATGAAAGTAGAAGGGAGATCATGAGTTGAGCCACTCACAGCCCGAGCTTGGCTAGACAGTTGCTCAAGTATTAAATGACCAAATTTCTAGTATACTGAACTCGAGTTCAAGTCGAGTGTAGTATTAATATCCTCGGCCGAAGTTCGAGGCCTAAAATAAACTACAGTGAACTTAAGTAGAATTTCTTGAGATCGAGTCAAACTCGAATATACGTTTAACACTCTGGCTACTGATTACCACAGGAAAAAATGTATGGTTTAGTGTCACAAAACTATTACCACTTGAAAAACTATCAAATTGTCATATCCATTATATTATTTTTGTTATTGTATTTGCAAAGGTGAGAGTAACGAACATATATCATTTTCCTAATTAAATCAGTTAAAGAATACATAAAATAGTTGTTTTTTAAAAAAAAAAAATGATTGATAAAAATGCATAAAAGCAAGAGTCTCGAGCACCGGTCCTCTCAACGGTCGCTAAAAATTCTTACAAACGCGTAAAGATGGGCCCCACCCACCGGATTCTAGAACCCACCAAGCACAGCATAAGCCTTAGTATAGTCAGCGCCCTCTGGGCCCCACACTTCTTGTCCCCCTCTGTTTGTCCCTTTATTTATACTTCTTCATTTCTTCTTTTTTTTAATTTTTTAATTTTATCACAAGTATCCATTTTTTGTTTTGTTTCTTTTACCCATTTTATCATGTGCAGTGTTTCTCACAATTTACTCGAAAAAGTTTATTTGATCTTTTCTTAAGCTCATTGTGCTAATTTTTTTTTTTTCCGGTTTCTTCTAACATGGTTTTACACCCAAATGGGATTATGGAGGCCACATCTCCCTTCAATAATAGATTTTTACTCAAAAAATTCTATAAGTACTTGATGCAAAAATTTCTAATAGAAAAACGTGAGAAAAAAAAATATTTTCACAAAAAATTGCAAATACGAATGTAGTATTTTTTTTTCGTTACATTTTTCTTTAATAAATTCTTATAGCAATTGAACCATAAAGATGAAAGAAGTTTTTACCAATGGCAATATACAATTCCTTCGTGTACGTATGACACTGAGCATATGTTAAACCTTAGCGTACTAAGAAAGAGGTGGGGTGATCAAGTAACTCATAAATTCAAAAATTTCTATAGGGTAGGTATATAGCTTAAATATTTTACAATTTCTTAACTTTCTAGTTTCTAACCTTTGTATTTAACTTCGCAAAATTGGCTTTAACTCCCACAACAAAAAATTTTGTATTCACCAATGAGTTTTGATTTCCATGGTAGCTTGTGGTAGTTTACTATTTAATTCTCTTAATGTCATGCCCCGGATCTCTCATAATCCGAACATACGAGTTCTAGAAAATAATATAATATTTCCACTGTAGATCATCGCCAAAACTACCCAAAGTGTTCCAATCTCACAATGTGACAATAATTTATAATTACATTCAGACTAATTATATAACAGAATACAACTCTTGCAAACTTGACAAGCCTTTAAAAACCGTTTAACAGAAGAGTTTGGCTTGCCCAATAAAACATAGTTATACATAATGTACTCGTCCCAAAAGTTGTATACTCACTAATCACTACTTCTTTCTCATCCAGTACATCATGCCATTACCAAAATATAAGGAACTTTTGCAATATAGATGTGAGTACTTCTCTTAGACACTATGGGGCATTTTTCTTGGGTTGCACGATTTGACAAGTAAAAAGACAGTTATGATTAATTATGAGAAGTATTCAAAAATAATGAGCACAGCATAGGAAAAATAATCTCATAACTTACATTATATCACAACCAAATCACACAATCTCATCAATCAAGTTACACAATTAACATGCTCGACTTCACAACTCTTTAATCTCTTAACCTGTGTTCAATATATTGAGAAACATACTCACTTGATCTAACGTACCTAAGACTTTATGCAAAAAAAAATTATTTGGAGTACCCTTTATGATACTCTTATTTGTTCGCAATTTGGGAGGGGAGGATGTAACATCCCTGAAATTCCAAGTGAATTTTTCGCATTTATA
>MKEJ01010212.1:0-12485 GCA_001753735.1 Embelia ribes
AGTAAAACTTATCCAAAAAATCATGTAATTGTAATGTGAAATTCACATGTCAATGTTGTAAATTTGGAGTATATCGAGTTTCACGTGTGTGATCTGTTTGATCGGCAATTGTTGCTCTCCCCCATGCATGAAATTGCTCTTTACTGGATTCTTGACGTACAGGCATGATGCTCATGTGGCACTGGGTCCACCATGACAGAAGTAATTATTCAATAGAGCTGCACCACACCATAACCGTACAAGACACTGCCACACGTGTGAATCAACGCCTACCACGAAGAGAGAGAAAAAGGGACACTGTCTTCTTTCTGAAGAGTGGGTCCCATAATCGACATCATCACCTCACACAATCCTGTTGATGGTTTTTCATTCCGGCAGAGTCTTCTAATGGTCGAGACCGAAACAGCGAGATCACGTTGCTGCTTACCCCTTCCTTTTGTTTTTTAATCAAATAAAATTACGGAGTTACGAAGCAGACTGCTCTGTAATCGGCGTAGATCAAGCGATAAGACATTATATTAGGTAAGGAAGGCGGATAAAATCTTGAGCGACCAATATTATTAGACTTTAGTTTCAGTTGTCTAATCTATCAGCCCGTGGACGATATAGGGTGCTACAAGATAACCTGTTTGATAAATAGGTCCTTAGCACATCAATTTTAATATAATGGTGGGAGTCAAATTTAATAATAAAAAATATTAATAATTTTTTTTAATTAATGCATTAGATAACTTTTTCCTAGCACAAGATGCACACAGTTACCAACAACAACAGCATGTTAGAGCCTTTTTACTTAAAAATATTTAATTATAAAAAAAGTTCGATGGACCCCAAACTCCTTATCTTGCGATGGACCCGCACTCCCTATCTCTCTCTCTCTCTCTGCATCAATCCGACACCACGCAGATTACGCCACGTTGCAGTATACGACACCGTCGATGGCCCCATCCCTAGATGGGGCCCAGTGGCTTTATGTTCTTCTTTGACGTGGCGTGTTTTGATAAGACTGGTTGCTTTTGTCTGGCGCATTGAGTCGTGGGCCCTACACTGAACTCATCGCCACCGAACACGTGGCCAAAAGGTTTAACACATGCTATCAGATTTGTGATATGGTGAAATATCACATTAAGAATTCATTGAAAATGATACTCTAACACTGATCTTAAGAAAATTGTGATGGCGAGAAATATGTTCTAGATTATACAAATTGAATAAATCATATTATGTAAGTATTTTCGTAACTGCAAATATTTCTCACCATTACACTAGTTTTGGCGGCATTGGAAAACTTTTTCTCATAATTATGAGGTTTCATAAATGTACATCCGGATTGTGTGATGAGAAAGGATAAGTAGGTTTCATATGTGTATATATGGATCTTGTAAGGAAATCAATATACCACGAAAAACAATGTATTTTAGTAGTTGTATATTGATCCGGGTTGTTCGAGAGAGGTGTTAGATAGTTTATTTTTGGATATTTTGGTCATTAATTTTTTAATCAATAACTAAGATTAAATTTTTTTTATTTTTTATTTTTTTATAATTCATATATTTAATTTTAATCACTAATTTAAAAATTAATTTTGGAGTCCATCCAAAACACACTGCCAGGCAACATGTCACTATTCGGTGTAAATCATTTCTCCAAACCAACTATTTACAACATTTCTGATGACGGGCGTCTTTGGCAACAAACATAAGTAAATTAGTAGTATACTTTTTACTATAATGTTGATTGATTTTTTATTATCTCCTATAAAAATTTAAATTATTAGAAAGCAGTGTATTATATTATTTATTTTATTCAATATTAAAGCTCTGCATGCTCTAATATAATATTAAAGATCGTGCATTTTCAGTGGCAGGAAAAAAATGAACATAATATAGGTAATTTATTATTATATATATTTTAATACTCTCCCTCACTTGTGAGAATATCAAATTTGAGAACCCAATAAATACAGATAGTAGGTGGAGTCAAATCAGCAAACAATTCTTAAATTAAGTCCACTTTGGCTTTGATGCCATATTAATTAATGTGCAACAATTTCACCTAAAAACTTAAGCTATGAGGAGATGAACATTATATTATTTATTACATTCAAGATGCCCCCACTTGTGGCATATTTTTTAGCAAACAAATGCAATTCAATTTTTTAAATTGGACATCGGTGAAACTTGAACCTATAACCTTTTTCTGATCTGGTACCATATTAAAACTCATGCACTCCCTCCTAAAATGTCCAATAGTAAGAGGGGATAAACTTAACCTAAGTAATTCATAATACTATTAAATTCCTGATATGAGATATATATTTTAAAATTTTTAATCACTCGTGGGCAGTTTAAATTCAAGAACACGACAAGTGAAAATAAATGAGTGGAATCAATCAACAAATAATTCTTAAATTAAGCTTAGTTTGGATCCGATACTATTTTAATTGATGTGCAATTATCTCACGTAAAAACTTAAGCTATTATATAGATACACATTATATTATTTATTATATTCAACACTTAATGGTAAAATATGTATTTGGTGCATCCAAAAAATGCTTACTTATTTGTGCTTTTGAAACACATAAGTATACTTTTGTAGAAGTAAATATTTTGATAATTTTTTCAAAATGTATATTTGTTTCATATTTTATACTATTAGTAATTATTTTTCATAATTTCTAATACCAAAAAAATATATAATTTAATTTCTACCAAATATATGTTTACTACTATAAGTATTGCTCATAAATATATTTTTCTAATTTTATCCAAAAAAAATTATATTTTTCTACTCATAAGATATAATAAATAAGATCATGTCTTGGTTTACTTTTGAAGCCCTCTCAACAACTGTACATCTTTGAAAGGGATTTGCTCTCAATACAAGAATTTTGGGTAAATTACATTTTGCCCCATGAGGTTTCTGACAATTTCCGAAATCCCCTTTAGGTTTCTGAAATTACGCTACATCCCCATGAGATTTGGTTGCTATTACAGTTTATCTCCAACATTTCCGGAAGCAAAATGAAAGTAAAATTATGTATAATCAATAACTTAAAATTTTACTAAAATACCTTTAAATAGTACTATCCTTTATATAGTTTTTTTTTATTTTTTGTTTAAAAAAATATTGTTTACAAACATAATATATTTTTATTAAAGTGATTATATTTTTTTAATATTACCTAATATCAACTTCTAAATTAATAAAATTAGAAAATTAAGTAAGAGTAATATGCTCCTTATACAATAAAATCTAACTTGGATTATAAGTGGGGGTAAAGTATACTTTCTGAAACCTTTGAAGCCAATTAGAAATTGTCAGAAACCTTATGAGGGCAAAGTGTAATTTCCCCAAGAAGTTTTTTTCCCTTGTACTGTACAAATATTTTTTTATATAATTACTGTGTTCTAAGAATAAAATTATTATAAAATAAAAATAATTACTAGAAGTAATTTAAATTAAAATACTGGCAGTCTATTATTTTGAATTTGTAAAATTTATTTTTAAAATATAATTATTTTTAGATTTCACAACAAAAAAATATCTTGTATGGAGAGGAATTCCTTTTAAAGGCTTTGTAAATATCTTTAGATAAAGGCATTGTTTGGTAAAGCCACACTAGAAAAAATTAAAAATTTAACTTAAAAAATCCTTTTATCAGTTGTCACATGATTCACGACAAATATGTAGGATTCACCCTATGTAACTTTTTCAAGGCTATATGCTAGGGTGATTCCTCAATGCTGAAAAAGAGAGAATAAATTAATCACAAGATTAGATTCTCAGTACTAAAATAATATGGGTATTGTAAAAAGATATCCACCTTGAAGGAGACATAAGCTCATTATTATAAATCTTTTAAAAAAATAATCTCATTACATTAAATTTAAGATAACAAATATCCTCATATTACAAAGATGTTCACACGTCTTTATATGATATGATCTACATCACAAGTGGGTAATAATCACTAAGTGTAAGTAATTATCAAGATATCCACCTTGAAAGAAATATAAGCTCGTTTTCTTATTCCTTTTTTAGAAAAAACTCGTTCGAATAAATTTAAGATAACAAATATCCTCATATAGTTAAAAAGATGCCCACACACGTATTTATACGATGTTTAGCATAGATTAAAATTACTAATTATACTCAATTAGAAAGTGCTTAATGAAATTTGAGGACAAAAATGTCGACATCTAAAGGATGCAAAAGTAACTAAAGTCATTTGCCAATCAAAGAACATATGGAAGCTAGTTATTCAAACAAATTGACTTTAAAGGCTAACTTCAAGTTTTGAACTTTAACTTTTAAAAGTTCAACTTTGCGTTGTCATTCAGACTACTCAATGTTCGTTTAATTTTTATTATTTTTTTCTAGAAGTTTTCCAATCATGTAATCAAATTCACCATAATATTTTACCCAAATCCGAGAGTACAAAAGCTGTGGGATCTAAAAATATATCGACAGAAAGAGCATCCTTCTGGCGGGGAAGTCTCAGCGCGGGAAAATGTTTTATAAGCATTCGGTATGGTTGATATATTACTTCTTTTGCAGTTTTGCATCGGAGCATCGTGTGAAGGGGTTGTTAACATAACATTGTATTTCAATATTTATTTATTCAAAGCCTTCGTAATCGTATGCACTCTCAAGGTTCAATGCGATACACAACCAACTTTAGCACGGCTCCCCTACATGGTTTTACATATGATTTCCAAAATTATCACGTAATGGATTAATTTTCGGGCAAAATTAAAGGATGCTATAGTGCATGTTTTGGCTCAATTACATGTTCCGCAATAGACGAAATGTTTCTATTTGTTTGAAGAATGTGTGAAAACATTATAGAAGAGAGGGATAAGGAGAAAAGGAAAACGAGAAAAGGAAAACGAGAAACAAAAACAAAGTTGGGACTATCATTATCTTTATTACATTGAAATTTTAAGTAACATAGAACACTGAGATGTAATAAAACTGAGTTTTCAAGCCTAATGACTAGCAAACTTCGCATTGGATCTGTGTACAGAATAATGCGACGATACTCGTTAATGAAAATTTAAATTTTCTAATAACACAATGTTGAATAATTTTTCACGAAGGCCACAACCAAGAAGCTTGGCAGTCAATCGAGAAACTCCAATTACCATTATACCCTTCTCCGGTTGAGTCATCAAAACACGCATCTTCAAGCTTAGGGAAGAATACTTGCGTCGGAAAACAGCTCTTGGCAAACAACTCATCCTCACCGTCCGATGGTTCCGAATCAAGAACGTCGCTATTGGCCGAACTAGCATCTTCCTGTTTGCACATCACCGGCAGACCTCTAGACTTGATTTCAGAATCAGAAATGAGAATCTGTTCTTGAAATTCCACAACGTTTGGATTATTTGGTTCCATTGATTCCGAGTTTGAGCTCTCCTTTTCTTTGAGAATCAACTTTTCTGTGAGCATTTGAACCTATCCAAAAACAACAAATTTAATAAAATAAAATAAAAAATACTATTCTACATTATTAATTTAAAAACATTATTACATTATATACTTTTACATATCAAATTATCCTCCAAATCATATCCTGCAAACTATTTACAGAAAAAACTATAAAAAAATAAATTTGAAGAAATTATGACTTAACAATTATGCTATATCGGCATAACGGATTATCAAATATGCAGGCATTAGATTTCATTTTCAGAATTTACTATTCCTATATTTTGATTCTTGTTAAAACTAGTTAAGGATTAAAACTTTTCCAAACTCTCATTCAAACCCAATTTTGTGACCTTAAAAAAAACATATTTCTAATTATAACTATTTTATTTGTTTTTAAAAGTGCCTATCTACCCATAAAATTTAGAGTTTCAAAATCCTGCTATAAATTTGACAATGATAACCAAGAGTATACCTCATTTTTCAATCTCTCTTTCTCCTTTAGTAGGCTATCATAATCGCCCTTAAGCTTATCAAAACTCGATTTCAAACCACCAAAATCCTTCTCGAGTTGTTTCGTCTTGTACCGAGCTCGTCGGTTTTGGAACCATATCGCAACCTGGCGAGGTTGCAGCCCTAATTCCTTTGCCAGCTGCACTTTTCGCTCGGGTTCGAGCTTATTTTCCACCTCAAAACTTCTCTCCAAACAACAAACTTGATCGGATGTTAGTCGTCGTTTCTTCTCCGGTTGGTGAAAGCAAGTGTCGTAATCGTCAATCCCGTTTTCTTTCTCAACTTGTGCGAAAATATTCATGTCTGTTTGGTTTTCCACTTTGATATCTTCGGAGGTACCCAAGGATATTGAGCTTGAGTAAGAGTCACCTATTTGGAAAAATTAACGTTCAATTATGCTTCTAAATTATCTTTTAGTTTCGGAAACATGGATCAATTTTATTTTTCGCAGACTTTATTTTTTTTAATCTATTTCTCTAAAATTATTCGAACAAAAACTTGGAAGAGAAACTTACATAAGAGTTGCATGAGCTATTATTAACATGTAAGTAGTTTTGTACAAAAATAAGAACGATAAAATTAAATTCATTTGGTTGCAAATAATTCCATTTAATCCTTAATCTATTAGATATGAGTATATGGGCACCTTATGTATCACGATCGAACTTCCGAACCATCAAGGAAAATTAATTTCATTGAAAATATTTTAGCATCGCAAGAATTTGAATGACTACACTATTTAATTTATGCATTTGGTTCGCAAATGGTCCATTTCTTTCTCTAGATTAAATGTTCAATTAAGCGGCAATTTCAATAGGGCAGAGCCTGTCCTAGGATATACAAGCAAAAAATTTATAGGGTGATGAATCGGAAAAAAAAAAACATTCTGCATTAAAAATTAGACATAAATTTATGGGGTACTGAATTTCAAGTGAAAAAAAAAAAAATAAGAATAATAATCAAAAAGAAATATTGCAAGGTCAATTACTCATCGGTCCAAAACACTTAAATATTTTTTGAAATTATACACAAATAAATGGATGTTGTTGGGAGAAAAAGTAGAATGTTTGCACGTTGTATGGAAATGTTTGAAATAATAAATGTTTGTGTTGAAATGCTGGAAGGATGCATAAGTATTTATAGAAAATATAAAAAATCAAGAACAAATTAATTATTAAATGAACCTATTACATAACGGCAATATATGAAAGAAAAAAAAAACATTTGTAGATTCTAAAAATTGAAATTCCCCAGACTAAGGATCCCATTAGAAACCATGAATTATAACTAAGGAGAGAGGAAGAAACAATCATGAATTAAGAAACCCATTTTATGTTTTTAAAAATTGTAAAGCTTTTATTTATTCATAGCACTTCCCATGCTATGAGGCTGAGCTTTTTATTACTCTTTTAGAGGTTGTTTTCACTATTTTCCCAATGAAAATCAGATAGTGATTTTTGTAAAAGAAAAATTGTGTGCTTTTCTATAGATTCTTATGCTTTTTACAAGGTGATTTTGCTTTGCAAAGTTACTCTATTTTTTATATCATAACCATGTTAATACGACAGTACTTCAACGTATGTTCTTGCTAAACACGACACTACTTCTTAAATTCACTTTGAAAATCAATTTACTAACCACTACGACGACACTCCTTTTGGAATCTAACTTTATAAATTAATTTTGAGAAGAGAATTTTGAGAAATATGACATGATTAACAAACTAAGCCTAAATAATGATATCGAACAATGAAATAAATGGCAAAGTAAAAGCAAAACAAGAAAACAAATAACCATGTTTGATAATCATCATTATCAAATAACAGAAATACCAGTCTGCTACTAAAGTACCCATAAAACGAAAAGAGGTTCTAAAACATCAATTTAAACTCAATATTAATAAATAAATTAACTAAAGGTACTAAAACAGAAATCAATTTTCGGTACTAATCAACACTAAGCATAGCACCCTCGGTAGTGAACTTGCTCCCCTTTTAAGACTATTTTTAATATTTAATTATTTATTATATAGTCACATCTTGTTTCCGTATATTTTGAAGTCCATGTTTCCCATTTCACAATTTCATAATGCACCCTTCTCAATTTCTAAAACTAGCAACTACATGACTACGTACCCCCATAACTAATAAATTGAACTATACGAAGAGGTATCAATTCCATAAGAAACTACAAAATACTGAAACCTACAAAATCAAGCATAAGAAAATGGAAGGATATATCAAAACAAAAACCATATAACCATGATGGATAATCATAAAAACTTTTATCAGATAACACAGTAACAAAGTGAGGGTCCAATAATATGTTAAACTCAACATATAAGAAAATGGCGATACCGAAATATCCATAATCGGTACTAATCAACAGTCTGCATAACACCCTCGGTAGTGAACTTGCTCCCCTTCTCCTTATCCGCCGCAGCCCGTCCCTTTGCCTTTCGCCCAATCAGCGCCTTCCGATCTTAGCTTGGTGATCAACACCTGTGACAAAGACCAGCCACCAATAGAATAGTTACTAAGGCCCATGGATAATTTTAATACACTAATATTATAAGGCGTCACATCTCAAATGGGTTATATTAGGTAATTACAATACTACTCTCAAGTACAAAAATAACTATAATTATGAGATAATAATCACGTGTATCAAATTCTACCATATCAAAGCCTCAATCCAGTAAGCATGATAATGTGAAACTCGAGGACACCTATTCTAGTATTATTCTCGTCGCAGCACGTTAATTCTAGGATGCAATGATATAAGATCACTCATTCTAATACTATTATCACCCAATCACGCTTAACTTCGGAATTTTGTTGGGATCCATCCATAAGTTTTAGATATGATCGCACCAATGAGATGTGACTGGTTTTGCTAGTTGGCCGCTACAACCTATCGCCACTCTCTTACTTTATCTAGCTTGGAACTAGCCATGTGAGAGCATTAACCTGTATTTCTCATTTAAATTTCACATCTCACTTTCTAGAAACTCGTTTCATCTAGCAAAAATAATGCACATTTTAGAAATTCCGCACACCGTTCTTTTTACAAAATTTGTTAAAAATAACTACAATAATTTTACATATTACAATAAATTCTAAAAAAAAGATATGTTTTTTCTAATTTTAACCATAGTTAAATATTTTGGTGGAAAAAATATTTTTTTATAGAAAAATATGAATGGATTTTTCATTTCAAGAATCAAATGAGAGAAATTGTGTCCATAGAAAAATTCAACATATATAACATCTACAAATTAACATAAAAAAAAAAAAATAGGATTATTATACCACCTTTGACGGGTAGACCCCGACGTTGACCGTGGACCCGTTGACCTTCTCGCACGTGATCCGCTTAATGTGGATGACCCACTTCTTGCGGTGCACCTGGACGATTTTGCCCTCGCGGCCCTTGTAGGTCCCGCGGACCACCTGGACCTTATCGTCTTTTCGCACGGGCATGGACCTGGACGATTTTGGGTCATGGGGCCCCAACATATGGAGATTGAAGTGAACTGGGTTTGATCTGCATTGGGTATATTATTAGCCCAAAATATGACATATGGGCTGAGTCCAACCGTTAAAACACAAATTCATTCAAATAAAGTTAGCATTTTCCGGTGGAAGGAAATACGCAGACTGTCTGGTAGTAGTGGTGCTAGGTAGTTTCTGTCTAGTAAATTCGGATCTCTGATTTTCAAATAAACGGTTGAATTAAATATATAGATTTCATAAAAAAAATGAAAAAAACTTGCTTTATTTTAACTGTTAATCCGAATATAAAAAATTCATATATACCGGGCATGGGCAAGTAGCCCCCGGGTCCTTCTCCGGTCTAAGAAATTGTTGGATGCATTTAGATTAAGGCTTCTATCTTATTCAGGCCAAAATTGCAAATAAATTGAGAATAAAAAATAAATAAACTTCAGTTAACAAACCCAAGGTGATGCACTATCGGGTTGAAAGCATACATGTCGCATGTGCCACTTATATAACTGAGGAACGTAATACTAGTAGATGAGTTATCCATACAAAATTCGATAATTTAAGGAAAATATATGCAGAGAAATTAAATTCTAAGTAAATAACATACGCAAAAATTAAGTTGAGAAACTATAATACTCATACATATATTTAAGTTTTGTGCGTTCGTTTATTTCTTAGTATTTATAAATTTTTTGGTATAAAACTATTGGTAAACGGATTATTTTCCTATATTCAACTATTCATTTCGTTATTGGGACTACTAAGAGCATTCTCACTATCTCTAGATTAAAATTTCTCCTCATTTGATTTCTCAAATAAAAAAAAAAAAAATGTTCTATACCAGTTTTTCTATATTTCTTAGTTTTTATAAAACTTAACAGAATTGCTACAGTAAATTTTTCAATGATAAAATATTCTATTCACAATTTTTCCATTGTATTTTTTTTTTTCAAAAGTATGAAGCCCCGGTTAATATTCGGAAAAAATATTTTTATATTTTCTTATATGTATTATATAATTATTGTAATAATTTTTTACAAATCTTACAAAGAAATTATTGTGGCCAATTTCTGAAATGTATATTTTTAGTGGTAGAAATGAATTTTTAGAAAGAAATACATAGAAATTAAATGATAAATGCGAATGGAAATGCTCTAACGAGTAACTCACGAATGTCACATTTATTGGTGTTGTATTAAATAATAATGCGAGTTTTTTGATGTAAGGAGTTACTTTAAATTCTTTTCATATACTCTATGTTGAATATATGGAACTCTCTTATTTTGTAGTTAATGTAAAGACTAATTGATGCAGTATACAGTTTTAATATATTTTTTATTGCAATATACAATTTTAATATAATAATTCTTAGATTATTAGGATTTGTCGTTTTTGTTTTGGATCGGAGGCTATTGCTGAGTAGATGGAATGAACCGGGCTCAATAAACTTAGAGTTTCATATTGTTGACCCAAAACTTTAGTTACATGGGCCGGTCTATATATACATACATATTCATTCAACATCATCCGTAATGGAATAATTCAAAAATGATTTCATTTATTTCCATAGTTTTAACAAAATTTCTATTGGGTCCGTATACTTTCAATTAGAATCGTCATCATGAAAAAATAACAGAATTAGTTTCTACATTGATGTCAATTAATGGGAAGGGGCAGGTTTTCTGGCAGAGGTGATAGGTAGTTATGTCCTGTGCATCAGAATCTTGGAACGGATCTAATAGTTTGTTAGAGGGGGTTACAACCACCTCCATAAATTTTTTTTATGTAAATTAAGTCATCCCTATAAATCATTTACTTATATGTTTTGAATCCGTTCATGTCAGGACTGCTGATTTTCGATCAGCGGCTGAAATTATATAAATATATATATTTTAATAAATAAATAAACAAATAAATAAAATTTGTTTAATCTTGATTAGAACATCGATAGCCTATCTATGCCAAATAGGAACTGTCTAGCATTTCTGTCGGGCAGCCGTGGGTCCTCAATTAATTGACCAGTGTTGACTTTTGCCATTGCAGCTCATTTTGGCCTATTTCCCAACACGCTTTGTTAGCATACTAGAAAACTTAATTCCTTATCTTATGTAATGCTGATGTCATGCTGACTCGGCTCATCAAGGAGTTGTCCTCTACATTATTCGAATTCTCTTCGTTGGAGATAATATTAAATAATTAAAAAATTGTACCTCCTCCGTATAATTTATTTTGTTTTTCAAAAAAATCAAACTTATTATCAACAATATCAATAAATGAATATTCATACTAATTTTTATAAATTTATCATTTGTCAAATGTAAAATGTGACCATTGAATATTAAAAAATACATTAATTAAGGGTAATTTAATAAATTTATCAAATATAATGGAATTTAGTTTTAGAAGTAGATAATAATTTTAAACATCTAAAAATAATAATAAAAATTGTATAAATTAGATGGACGAAATATTTATTATGAGTTAGTGTTTTAAGTAGAACAGTAACTTAACAAGACATCGAAAGATATCGAAGCAATTTGACACGATATGAAAGCTTGAGCCTTGAGGACAAAAAATTCAAAGTACGAAAACATAGAATTGAGTGATGGACATGATATGAAAGCAACTTGAGCATAAACACTCCTTTAAAAACATAGATAATTACAAAAATGAAAAAGAAAAATGAAAGAAATGACATGTGTTGACCCTATTTAGAAAAGATTGAGTTCTGCCCACCTATACATAAAAGGAGGGGTTAATTATCTAGCATTATATCAAATTTTTACCAGTTAGGCAAATAGTTTATTAATTTTTAAATTTTGTCAATTATTTTATTAATGTACAAATAATTTTTCAATCAGTACATATTTAATGGTTTCCGTCCAAAAGATAAATGGAAACGGTCTGCGTACGTTGCACATGCAGGCATAGTTTCATTTTTCCCCTTTGATTTCGAATTTTTACACTTTTAATTCACAAATTTGAATGTAATAATTTATATTTAACCCTTTTAGTTTTAATTGTTATACT
>MKEJ01010233.1:0-12827 GCA_001753735.1 Embelia ribes
TGGATTTGGTTTGGATTTCACCCTCGCAACCCCGGATCTTGGGTGGTTGGGATTTGGGGGCGCGACAACTTTCATATAATTCATCTTTACTTAGTTTCACAGTTGAACCAATTAGTGTTCTCATATGCTTTGTTGTATCAAGACCAAACTTATTTTCTAAATTCTTTGCATACGTACCCTGTGTGTTGAACATGCTATCATCCATCTGCTTTACTTGTAGGCCTAATAAGTAGTTTAATTCTCCCACCATGCTTATTTCAAAAGCGTTCTTCATTTAATCAATAAATTCATTTACTTTAGATTGCATGGTTGATCCAAATACTATGTCATCCACATAAATCTGAGCTATATTAATTTCAGACCTGGTGCTTTTAATAAATAGTTTTTTTATCAATTCCTCCTCTCGTGTATCTATTTTTTAACAAGAAATTTGTCAATTTCTCGTACCAGATTCTAGGGGCCTATTTTAAGTCACACAATGCCTGCCTCAATACGTACACATGCTCTGGGTACTATGGATCCTCAAAACCTTTTAGTTGCTTTACAAATACTTTTTCATTTAGAGTGCCATTTAGGAAAGGACTCTTGATATATATTTGAAATAGTTTGAACTTCAAAGGACATGCAATTGTCAGTAGTAACCTGATTGACTCCAACCTAGCCACTAGGGGCAAAAGTCTTATCAAAGTCAATACCTTCAATTTGTGTGTAGCCTTGAGCTATCAATTTGATTTTATTTCTTGTGACATTTCCCTTCTCATCATATTTATTCTTGAATACCCTTTTGGTGCCAATAACATTTGAACTTTTGGGCCCAGGTATCAACTCCCACACATCATTACTTTCAAATTGTTCTAGTTCTTCTTTCATAGAATTCACTCATACTTCATCTATAAGTGCTTCTTTCATATTCTTGGGTTCAATAGGTGAAGTATAGTAGATATAACTGACCATGTCTTGATAGTTGATCCTTAGTTTGTCTTTGATCTTTCTTTCTTCAATATCTCCAATAATTTTAGTAATTGGATTATTTTTCCTCACTCTAGAGGAAGATTCTTTGATGATTTGACCATTACTATTATGAGATTCTTTCTTAGTTTCTGAATTTGTTTTTAGAAGTGTTTCAAATGGTGTTGCAACATTATCTGCAACATTCTCTTTATCTTCTTTTCCTTCATTTCTTTTTGTAAATTCCTGAGCTTCTATATGATCATTTATCTTGATCAAATATTCATCATCTGATTTTTCTATATTTTTAAATTATCCACAACTACATTAGCTAATTCTATAATTGTCTTGGTTCTTTTGTTGTACACATTGTAAGCTCTGCTATTCAATGAATACCTAAGAAAAATTTCTTCATCACTTTTGGCATCAAATTTTCCACGCTTATTCCTGTCATTAAGCACATAGCATATTGACCCAAAGGTATGAAAATAGCTAATATTCGGTTTCCTCCCTTTCCAAATTTCATATTGTGCTTTTGTTATTTCTGGTCTCATATATACCTTGTTTACAATATAATAAGTTGAGTTAACAGCCTCAACCTATAACTTGTGTGTTAATTTCTTTGAATTCAACATAGCACAAGCCATTTCTTGGAGAGTTGTGTTCTTCCTTTCAACAATGTCAACTTGCTGTGGAATTTTAAGTACAGAGAACTCATAAGCAATGCCATGCTTATCACAATATTCTGCAAATATAGAAATTTTAAATTCTCTTCTATGATCACTTATAATTTTGATAATTTTTTCAATGTTGCAACTTTTTTCCCTCTTCAACCTGATATATAGATTTCTAAATACACTAAAGGTGTCTAATTTTTCTTTGATAAAATCTACCCAAGTATATCTTGAATAATCATCTACACACACAAATATATATCTTTTTCTAGCAATAGTTTCCACTTGCATAGGCTCCATCAAATTCATGTGCAGTATCCAATACTTTTTATATACTGCAACACTTCATGTGACACATTAACTTTTTTACCAATTTGACATGGCTTACATACTCCAGGTGGCTTCTGTTGGAACTGTTGTAATCCCCTGATAGCTTCATTCTTAGAGATGTTCAAAGGTTGCTTATAATTTAGATGCCCCAGTTTTTTATGCCAGATTTCAATCTCGTCCAAGCTGCTCTTTTGATAAGTAAGAGAGGTTAACAATCTGTAGCAGTTATCAGATGATCTAACTCCCTCCATAACATACTTCTCTGAATCAAATACTTCACACTTGTCATTTGTAAAGATTACATACAAGTGTTGATCACATTGTTTACTTATGCTATTAAAGTTTGTTGTAAGTCCTTCAACATATAACACATCTTTTAAGTTAGGAACATAATCTATATTAAGTATTCCTGTACCAATAATTATTTCTCTAGCACCATCCCCAAAAGTAACATGCCCTTCTACAAAATTTTGAAAAGTCTTTTAAAAAACCTTTGTTCCCAATTATATATGTTTAGAACAACCACAATCAAAATACCATGCATCAATAGAATTTGATTTCAAAGAAGTACATGTAACATAACACTTGAAACTTGATTTTCTAACCCATTTTAGCCTAGAAGATTCAACAGTACCAAAATTTTCTCTTTTTGAAGAGCTTTTACCCAGTTATCTTAGATATTTGAAAGACTTTGGTCTTATGTACCTAGAGTACCCACAAAAAATAACATAATACACAAACTTCCTTCTGTATTCAGTTGTAGCCTTGTTTACATATCCTCTGTTGATCTTAGAAGGCCCAGTTTCTTTGAAAAACATAGTTGCTGATGTAAAGTTTTCCCTAGTGTAGCCAATTCCCATGTGATCAACCGTGGTTCTTCCAATTGATAGTGCATGCTCAAGTTTATTAGTACCAGAATTCATCAGTTTGATATTTTTTTAAGTTGTAGGAACTCACCTTTAGTTTCATTTAATTTATCTTCTCTTATCTTCAATTTCAACTCAACTTCTTTTATAATATTTTGCAATTTCTCATTTTCTTTAGACAATCTTTTCTTTTCTTCTCCAACACTCCCATTTATTTTGCATACAATGACCCATTTATTAAACATCAATCTGTAAGTATCATGAATCTTATCTCAAGTTAATTCTTCATCGGCACTGCTTCACAGATCTAAAGATGCACTATCCTCCAAAACTTTAGAATCATTGATAGCAGACTCAATTGTTGATGATGTTATAACATTGTTTGAAACAGTTGAGATTTCCACTTCTTCAACCATCTTGGTTGCTCAAGTAATATAGTTGCTCACATGTTCTTCTTCTTCTTCTTGACTCTCTTATGAATCTTCATCACTCCATGTTACATTTAAGGATTTTTTTTTCTTTAAAGTATTGGTACACTTAGCTTGAATGTGACCATATCCATAACATTTTCTGTATTTGATCTCTATGTTCTTTGATTTATTTCCCCATTGTTGAAATTGTCTCTATTCTTCTGAAATTTCCTTGTGCTTTAAGTATTACCAAACTGATTTCTCTTGTTGATCTTCTTTAAAATTTTGTTAAAGCTTTTGGTCAACAAGGTTAGTGATTCAGCAACTTCATCTCGTTTATCACTACTCTCCTTCTGATTTCTTAGTTCAGCTTGTAGTACAAGACTCTTTCCTTTCTTATTCTGATTTAGTTTCATCTCAAAAGTTCTTAATGAACCCATTAATTCCTCTATGTTCATTTCATCAACCATTTTGGCTTCTTCAATTGTAGTAACTTTATAAGCAAACCTCTCTTGTAGAAATCTTAAAGTTTTTCCAACCAGTTTTAAATCTAAGTACTTTTCACCCAGGGCAAAAGCTTTATTTGCAATATCACTTAAATTGGAATTGAAATATAAGATATTCTCATGTTCTTGCATTCTCATGTTTTCAAATCTAGTTGTGAGCATTTGAACCTTTGATAACTTCACAGAAGAAGTTCATCCATGAGCAGTTTCAAGGATATCCTAAGCTTCTTTTGCTGATTAACATGTTGAAATCACTTTGAATTAATTTGCATTAACTCCATCGAAAATTGCATTCAGGGCTGTAGAATTGTTATTAGCCAGTTTATCTTCATTTGCAGTCCATGATTCCTTTGGAGCCAAAGTCTATATACCTTCATCATCATTCTTACTAGGATATGTCCATCCTATCAAAACAACCTTCCAAGTCTTCTCATCAATAACTTTTATAAAGGCTATCATTCTAGCCTTACAATAAGAGTAATTAGTTCCATCTAATAATGGAGGTATTGATATTGGATACCTTCCTTTAATAGATCCATATTTCACAAATCATACATGTCCCAAAATCTCCAAAAGATAAGTGTTTTTAACCTGTTCTAATACCACTTGAAATGTCCGATGTATGATTACTGCACAAATTGTTAGAACAACTTTTGTAACAATAATTAGTTTCGTTCAGTTTATACTAGCTGTTATGATCCAATATATAGAGAATAGTAAGTAAATGAATACTGTAGATTTTTTACGTGGTTCGGTCCCTACCTACGTCCATGGGCCACACACAATCAATTAATTATCCACTAAGTTTTAGAACGGGGATTGCATCCACTAATAGTTTTTACACAAAACGAAGACTCTCTTTAACAATTGTCACTATAGTGATAATCTATTTAGTGAATAATTTAGCGAGTACCATTCATCTTCAAGAAACAAATATCAATTACAAGATAAAACATTGATCTCAATAGAAAAACAAATCAATCAGATTTACTGAATCAACTTGTCACATACACTGTTGCAACACTCCTTAAAACATACACTACTACTGTATTTCGGTAATATTTTTGGGATAACCAAGAAAAGATGGCAAGATTATGATTCTTCATATATACACTACGGAAGATCTTCTAGATTTAGGTATCAGTATCCCCAAAATTTTCACAGGATCATCTTTGAATTTTACTCGCTCTGGTCATTTAGAATGACTAAAGAACTTACCAAATATAAAATGATATACTTCCAAAACTGCTTTAACAACATGTATTGCCAATAATTTCCCAAATAAGCCATAAAGATATTCCAAATATTCTATATCCAAAAAATGTCAATAAACGCATGTCAATTTACACGTTACCTTAACAAAGATTATTTTGAGATAGCGTTTATGTGTTTGCAACATATACGTTGCAGGTTGGTCATTTCAAGTTTTAAGAAAATGCGTATAGAATAAAAACCTGAAAATTATATTATCAAGGCAACCAACTTCTTATGATTCTGGACATGCGATGACCATAGTGATGATTAAGGGCGCACTAGTTAGTTATGAATTTTTTTAATGTCTACATTTTATAAACATTGAAGCAAGCCAAAGGCCTTCACTTATAAAATATTGCACGTCGTCTGTTTTTTTTTTTTTTTTAAATGCATTGCCGTTTACAGTACCCTCTCGGAGATAAAAAAAGTGAAAACAATATATATAAATTACTAGAAAATATTGTTACCTTGAAGACAAAAACAATGGAGTTAAAGCTTATTCAAATTAGATTGTGTCCCTAGTTGATTTAGTTTCCTTAGTTTGATTTATTAACTGCTTGGTTAGGAGTTTGGGTTATATAAAGAGGCATGATTTATATAAATTACCACTTGTTTCCATATTTCATGCGGGTGCCAGCTTGTTAGCCGCGGCCTTGTACTACTAAAGACAAGAAAATTTTTTAAAATTTCAATTTATTTTCAATCAAAATTTTTCTTCCAGTCATTTTTTTTTTAAAATGAAAAAAGTAAAAATATTCGCCTCAATCATTTATAGGTATTGGTGAATTTATTTTGAACACTCCGAAAGGGATTGTACTTGAAATTGAAAAGACGTGTACAATAGGGTTCCTTAGCCCTCAACATAAATCGAATTATTTCTGTCTTGAATATATTTAGGGGAGAAAATTTCTTTGCAAATCTTTTTTTTTTTTTTTTTTTGAGAGAGAATTAAATTTGTTTGCATTCCAAATTGTAATTTCAAAATCTCAATGATGGAAAAACTATAGAATCAAAAGTTGAAGAATTTGGTCCAAGATAGTTGTTCTGTTCATTACACATTCATCTTAAGGGATAGTATTAGAAAATATAATTACCTTCAGGACAGAGCAATTGAGTCAAAGATTATTTAAATTAGATTTAGCCTCTAATTTATTTAGTTTCACTCATTTGATTTATTTCTTGTTTCCTTTAGAATAAAGAGCCATGATCTACATAATTCCAGATAACAACGAAATGAATTCTCTTTCTCTCATCTTTATATTATATGCTATATTTTCATGTAAAAGGATCTTTAATGCTCCCTTCGTTAAATAATATTCCACTTTGCTTTTGCACATAGTTCTAGGCACGGTAAAAAAAATATTTTTACTTCTCATAATTTGAATATGAATTACCAAATTTACCTCTATAAAATAAATTTTTCATTTTGTTTTTAGTGATTGTTGGAGTTCATTATCATAATGTACTCCATTTTCATATTTTAAAATGGAAAGTAGATAATCAATTTTGAATATTTGAAATGAGAAAAATGTACTATTATTTGTGGATGAGGGGTTACTTGAAAACATCCCATTAGTCGTTGCTTATAAGACCTTCGATCTTGTGTGAACGTGACGGCATGGCATGGTCGTAATCAAACTCGAAGTAGGGTAGATGAAAAGCACTCAAAAAAAAAAAAAAAGGTAGTAATAAAAAGTTAAAAGGTTGACCAACATATTCAAAGTACCACACACCAAAATATATTCTTGATTAAATTGTTTTTGAACTGGTAAATATCGTTGAAAAAATTAAGCATGACCATTACACAAAAATTTAGTCACGATAGTCTTATTATTATTATTATTTTATTTATTTTATTTTATTTTATTTTATTTTATTTTATTTTATTTTATGTTTTTATTTGGAACATAAACTTGCAGCTTATATGAGAGGTTAATATACACATCACCTCAAAATTGTCGTCCAAGTACAAAAGTTAATCAAATCAAACAATTCTGGAGGTTTTCTATTGAATTGTACTCTGTGAAAATATTGTAAATATTTAATGTTTTGAAAATGGAGTAATTATGAAATGTATATGCACGATTAAAGTGAGTATTATGCATATAAATTGCATGAAAATAATTTAGTTGTTTATGTTTATTTGTTTACTAGGGATAACATACAAGCATATTGTAATGTTATTAGGTTTATATACAATTTTATTACAAAATAATATTATTTTGCCATTTAGCGAAGGAAAAGATGCAGTCAAACAATATGCTCCATATATGTACAATTCTGATCCATTATCACTCAATTACATGTTATATATTAGAATTACTTATATTCATTATTAGATTTATGCCTTTAGACCTAATTAAGTAAACCACCAGCAAAGCGCCCACAGATATAATAATAATAATAATAATAATAATAAAACAAACGCATAGGATCTTGGATATTGGATGATTGAGAATCGTATCCTGGTAAGAGCCCATAATGCATTCACACCTAAACCCTAAAAAGGAGAAATTAAGAATGTGTCAGCAGTGTGAACACAATATTAAAAATGGATTTTGCAAGTGGTACCGGCACTGCCAGCAATCGCGAGAAAAGAAAATATAATTATATTAAAAAAAAATGACAACAGTGTGAACACAATAGAAAAAATGAATCCGTACCACTTGGAGGTTGATTTTACAAATTCAGATCATGACAGTTTTGTCGGGACTTAGGTTATGTGCAATAATTAAGGATGCTTAGGTAATGTGCAATAATTAAGGATGAATATATTATCCAGTAACTTATACATACATCAATTATGAATGTTTCCATATCAAAATCCGAATTACTCCAACATAATTTTAGTTATCTTTTTGTTACTCATAAAATTCTATATTCATCTATATTTGTTCTAATCACAATAAGTATATCCATTTTTTATTGCCACATGTCTCTAAATTTTGACTTTTGAAAAATAACATATATTAAAATTATATTATTATAAAATGTGCAACTACACATTCCTAACAAACCAAATATATAGATCGCAAATAATATCAACATATCGATATATTACTCTTATTTCTGCCAGGATTGAAATTTTATTCATATAAATATATAGAATTTTTTTATATAGTGTCCTTTAGAATACACCATATTGAATTTGTGCAAATGTTAAGACAATATTTTAATAAGCATGAATCCACAAAAATTCAATGTGATGCATTCTAAATTACAATATGTAGAAAACTCTATATAGAAAATCTTAATCCTCTTAATGAACATGGTTCCACAAAAATTTGATGTTATGCATTACGAATGGCAATATGTAAAAAAATTCTATATAATTGTATGTATAAAATCTTAATTCTTCGTTCAATTTGTTACAAACACATAAACATATAACAAATTTACTACCATAAAACCAGGTCCACGTGAATCAACACATTTCAAATCTGCACCCGTATATTAAATGTTCTATCATAAAAATACATATATCAATATATCTTTAAATTTTCATTCTCTGAAAACTACAAATTCATTAGCACAAATAATTCATAAACGACAATTATTTTTATTTAACTTATAAATAAATTAATTAGATGAAAAATATAATAAAAAGAACTAAAAAATATCTTAAGATTAAAGACAATCACTATATATGTAACTTACAAATAGATTAATCAAATAAAAAGATTGCACACAAAATTGAAGTGGCAGAACTAAACATGAGACAAGTGTCACGCCAAAGTTGTGACAAATTATATACTTATTTCAGTGCTATATGCATACCGTAGAGTAAATTCATTTACATGAAAAAACATATATAAAAAAACTTAAATAACATTAAATTAGTACTTAAGATATAACAGAAAAAAAATAAGGAAAAATTAAATTTCTCTAGAAAACCATAACAAAGTTCATGCAGATAATTCATTAGAGATAAATATTATTCATTTACTCATAAATAAATTTATTAAATGAAAGATATAAAACAAAAAATTAAAACATGTGTCACAATTAAAACAATTGCAATATACTTAATTTACGAATAAATTCATCAACCGTATCTCTTCTCTTTCATGTAGCCACTTTATTTCTCAATTCATAAACATGCTAGCTTGAAAGTTATGTTGTGACAGAAACTTTTTTTCCTTCTACTTCAGTATTAAAAATATAGGTTATGCAAACACATGACTTTTCAAATCCAATGAAACAATTTTGTTTTTTTTTTTGGGGGAGGAATTTCTAATAAAATATCTGTTGTGAATATTGATTGATAGCAATATCACGTTCAAGACCAATACGGAAGTTATGTGATTTAAGCAAAATGTGGTTCATCCAATTATGGCAACGTCCACGGTGCCGCTGACATTATATTGATCACCCGATGATAAAAGATCAAGATTTCCACTCAATTAATCCTCACACAATCTTGGAATAAGCCTCCAAGTTGTTTCTCTCTCAAACCCTTATTTTTGTGTGTTTTACAATGTGTTGGAATAATGAAAAATGAAATAGGAAATAATATATAAATGGGCCTCATGAAATTTGGCCCACAGTGAGGTGATGGATTACCAAATTAGTCCGGTGATGGATCACCATAATCTAAATGCATATTTGATAGATTTTTGTAATGAATCACAACTGCAACTCCGTGATCCATCACTAAAGTCTAAACATCTCAAATTTCAATTTTAACCTTTCCAATATAATTTCCAAACTCAATTTCGATCCCAAAAAATTTCAAACAACTACCATCTTGTCTGAATTCTCATATACGAAATTAGTCTCCATTCTTAACAATCTCCCACTTGGAGACTAATCATCTCCAAGCAATACATCACGAAAACCATCATCAATTATAACTCAAATGGCACAAACCACAAGCCTAAGCTTGCAAACCAATTGAGGTGGAACAAAGCCTCAAATTTGATATCATCCAGTTTTGTTAACATATCCACTAGATTATCCAAATCTACAATCTTCTTCAACTCCATCATATGTTCATCAAGAAGCCATCGAATGAAATGATACCATTTCAACATATTCTTTGTTCTCCCATGAAAGCTGAATTCGTTGCCTAGTATATTGCGTTCTGACTATCAATGGACAAAGTACAATTATCATGTTGTTTTCCCAATTCATCCAAAAACTTTGTGAACCATATCAATTATTTGAACGCTTCCATTATCGCCGCATACTCATCCTTTATTGTACACAATGTAACAATCATTTGGAGTTTTGAAGCCCAACTAACTGCAATACCCACACTGTGAACACATACCCAATAGTGGAATGATTACTATCAAAATCCCTTGATAAGTCTGAATTAACTAAACCAATGTGTTTCAAGCTTTAATGAAAACCAAACAAGTCTTAGATGTACTTGACATATATCTCAATATCCCTTTTGTTGCTTCCCAATATAGTTTCCTTGTATCTGATAAGGACATGCTCACAACTCCTATTGCGTGGGTCAATTTTGGCCTCGTTTAAACCATGACATACATTAGACTTCCCACTATTGATGCATACGGTGTCCTGTTCATGTACTCTACCTCAACATTGATTTTGGGACATTGCTCCTTGCTAAGTCTAAACTGATTAGCCAAAGGAACTCCCACTTACTTTGCATCCAATATATTAAATCTACTTAAAACCTTCTTCATGTAGTTGGCTTGAGTAAGGCTTAACCTGCCAGCCTTTTGATCCTCTCAATTTGAATGTTAAGGATTCTCTTGAGATCCTTCATGTCAAATCTTTTAGACAATTGCTCCTTCAATCTCTTGATAGATTGCATGTTAGGACTTGCAATCAACATGGCATCAACTTGTAAAAAGAGAAATAAAATATTTATCATCTGATATTTGATGTAGTAACAATGATCATGGTAATATCTCAAGAAACCAATCTCCTTCATGTATCCATAAAACTTCAAGTACCATTGTTTATGTGTTTACTTCAAGCCATAGAAACTCTTTTATAACTTGAACACGATCTTGTCATTGCCATGTGCTACGAATCCCTATATTTGCACAATATAGATTTCTTCTTCAAGACCATCATAATGGATATTGTATTCACATCCATCTGCTCTAGATGTAAGTCTTGCAAAATCATAAAAGATAAAACTAAATGTATGGTATTTAATTTTACAATTAGTAAGAATATTTCGGTATATTAAACAACCTCTTTCTAATGAAACCCTTTTACAACCAACCTTACTTTATATTATTTGATACTTCATCCTTGATATTGTAAACCCATTTATTATGAAGTGTTTTTTTTCTTTGGTAGAGGTATAGGTTGCAACGTTCCATTCTTGGATAAAGTTTCCATCTCATCCTTCATGGCCTTCTTTCAATCATGAGCATCATAATGCTCCTTAGCCTCACCAAGATATTATGGTTTACATTTATATGACAATATTAAATAATGAAAAATTGGGATTATCTTGGTGATGCACATCTCTCTCTTTGCGATCTTCCACTTGTAGAAGATGTTGTGTTCAACTGATCAAGGGGAGGATTTTCTTCTACTTTAATACCACCACTCCTACTTGATCTAGGCACCACCTCATGCTTACTAACATTAGTTTGGGGTTCAATGCTTGTTTATCTCTTTCCACATCTTTGTTTTTGTACATCACTTTTTCATTGAATACTGTGTCTTTGCTTCGAATAATTTTTCGATCTTGATCATCCCAAAATCTATATTCAAACTTGTGATGTCCCAGAAATTCTGCGTAAAATTTTCATTTTAAATAAATAAAGTTATTATTTATTTAGTTTTGACATGTTGCATTTGTATAAAATGTAGGATAAGAGTTGATTACGAGGCATTAGTGTTGTTGTGTTGATTACGAGGCATTGCATATTACGTCGTTAGCATATATACTATAGTACGAAGTACTTATGAGAATATAGAAGTGTAGAAGTAAGGAGATGCGTTGTATTATTGGTGACATTTGTATTATAGTATATTTATGAGATGTCGTATCGTTTCAAGTATTGTTATCATGGTCAAGAGTTGTAGAAGTTGTTGATGGTTGAAGTATAGTAGTAGGCTTGAGTACCGGTACACAGAATAGGTGTACCGGTACATAGAGGAGTATCCGTACTCAAAAGAGGAGAAACAATACATTAAGCTCCAGATTGGCTAGAGAAGAATACTAGAAGCCAGCAACCAAATAAATGTACCGATACACCAACTTCTAGTTTGAGTTTGGAAAGTTTACTGGGGGCTGGCACACCAAGAGTATACCGGCACACCAACCCCTAGTTTTGGTCAAGAAGTACACAGAGGATTATCGATACACCAAAGGGGTGTACTAGTATACTAACTTCAAATTTGATTTAGGAAATACACTAGAAACCAGCACACTAAGGGGGTATACCGGTACATAGCATAGTATAATGGTACACTAAGCTAGTATACCGGTACACCCAATCAGCATTGAATAAGATCGCTGACCCTACTGGTTTAAGACTTTATAACATACTCTCTCTCCTCATTATTCTAATTCTGAATATATAAATATATATATATAGAGAGAGAGAGAGAAAAAAAAGGGAGAAAAGATAGAAGAGGTGAATCGATCTAGTCTGCCAAGGTGAAAATGAAATCTAAGGGTAGATCCTTACTCCTCAAACCATACAGATCATTTTGAAGTAAGACTTGAATCTCGTCTTTAAGTCCATAATTTCTCTATTTTCATACCTAATTTTTTCGTAAAATGTTATTTGATTTTCTTTATCTACTTGAGGACTAGAACACCTTTAATCTTGGTATTTGATTATTTGGTTTCGTTTTCTAGATCAAATTGAGTGGTGAAGAAGATTTGGGGCTTTT
>MKEJ01010240.1:0-16604 GCA_001753735.1 Embelia ribes
TAGATAATCTGTTGTATGAAGAAATTGTATTTTAGATATCTGTATTTTAAATAATCTGTTGTGGGGAGTAGTTGAATAGATAATCTGTAAAATAGAAATAATGGTTTTCATGCTGTAAAATAGATAATCTGTTTAGATAAGCTGATGCAAGTGCTCTTATTTTACGCGAGTTAGATCATTAAAATCCTACAGAATAGAAAATGAAAAGATACGAATTTATAATATTATTAACTCCCATTATAAATTCATTTAGAAATTTAAAAGACAAATATATTAATTTTAAAAAAATACGATGAGGTTTAAAAGTAAGTAATTTTAGGGATAAATGTAAGGTTGAACCCAAATGAAAATGGTAAAAATTACCATCCTATCTTGTAACATACCATATTATATGGTATTTTTCAAAACATCCACTAACTATTAAGTAAAATGATTATTGTGTCACCATCGGTGGTAGTTTTTAATCTTGACTACAATATTATCGTACTATCAAAATATTATTTTTATAAAAATTTATTACACACGAAAAATATCACAAATGTTATTATTAAAAGTTTGATCATATATATTTAATGTCATTATATATAAAAATATAATATATTTTCGAATCTCACACTAAATTTAAATTATAATATATACGTGTGGGTACAAGAAAATATAATATATTTAGCGTCATGAAAATAAAATATATTTACATTAAAGAATTGTGCACTAATGGTAATGTCTGTGGTAACCACACATCCAAAGGTAATCATACCAATATTAGTGGTAAACTTTGAAGGCTAACATTTGTCATTGTAAGAATAATTTTTACTGATGGTATTGATAATTATATCCATGGTAGATAATACTATCGGTAGTGATAGTAGAATTTTACTCAATCCTAGATAAATGTGAGGTATTTTGGGAATGTAAAATATATGAAACATGGTAGTGTGAATTATTTTTTTAGAGTATCCAATATTTTATTGAAATTAACACATATCACATTCTAAGGCGCCATTTGCGTATTATATATAATAAGCTATTCAAAAATTATAATTATAATTAATTAAAAAAATTAAAAATTGTGTCTAACATGCACAGTGTGAATTTCAGAAAAAAATTAATATTAAATTATATTATTTTGTTAGTGGAGTGAGGTATTTAATGCCTTAATGACTTTCAATTTAACAAATTAGTTATTTTTATTTTTTTTCTTTAAATGGGTAGAAAATTAATGTAATTTATTACTTCCGAAGGGGTATTTTTGGAATATAAAATGAATTTTTTTTGTCACCTTCACACTTTTATAGTTAGTAGTTAAATTTAATTATGTATGAATGAGTGTGTGTATACATATTAACTTTAATTCATCCACTGGTTGATCCTTATATCAAGGTTATCCATGTGGCATTTGCATTGGCCTATTTCATTCAATTTCTGCATCTCATATTTTAAAAATTAATTTTTCTTACTAAAAATCACAATGTTAGAAATTGCCCATACTAGTTTTTCTCTCATTTTTTTAAATTATTCAAATAATTATATGATATATAAAAAATATTTTTCCTAATCTTAATTAATATTTTATTGTTTTGGTGGAAAAAAAAATCATTTTAATAAAAAAAAGCATGAATAATAATTTTTCTATTGGGAAGATTACTATAATATTTCTGTAAAAATTTTCTACAAAAACTTAGAGAAATTCTCAAATAAAAAAACTGATGTGAATGCTTCCACTTGTACATGTAGCCATATAATTTATCGTAGTTTTAATTCGTAGTTAGCGTACCTATAGAAATGGATTTGCATCTTGTGACCATTTGAAGAAAACTAAAATTCCCATAAACATCTTCCCCAAATAGGGACACAGAACTGGGTGAAGTTTAAAAAAAAAAAAAAAAAAATTATTTTTTATTTAAAAAAAATTGATGTATCCAATTTAAAAATTTTAGCTTATTTAGATTAAAATAGTAAATAATCTTAACTTAAAAACTAAGTAGTCAAATTTTATTTAATTTTTAAGTTAAAAAACTGATAAACTGAAATTAAACAAACCTATGTGCATGAGTCTATTACTTTATGAATATAGCTTCTTATGAGAAATTAGATGTCAGTGTATATCATGCTCCAATTTCAGAAATTTTCAAGTTGAAAGTTTTAGGAAACGGTTTTACTCAAAATTGTAATTGTTTTTCCACCGGCCCAATTTTTTTTAAGATTTATTTTCGAATTTTGTTTTAGGATGAAAAGAAAATGGTTTTCCCCATTTTCCTCATTGGTTATGATAACTTCCTTCATGCGGTGCTATGTGACACAACCTTGTTAAGTGGCATTATTTTTTAGGGACCACTTCTGTATATATAGCATTTTTTTTCCCAGTTAAAAGCGAATACTGCAGTTCGCTAAAGGAAAAACTACTTTTCTTTTTCAACGGCCGCTTATGCTCGTGGGATTGGAAAATAGTGTCTAACACTGTTTTTTAAGACGCAAGGCTAAGGGGCTTATTTCTAGTCACAAAAAAATAATTTTGATAACAATTTTATTTAAAATATTTTATTTTTATGGCTAGAAATTATTGTACGCTCTTACCCTTCTACAAGTAGAGTTAAGACACCTTTTTTCTATAGGGCTCTTTTAGAGGCAACTTGAGAACCGGTTTTTACTTTTTCAAGCATTAACTACAAGAGCCTCAATATTAGAGTATATTTATATTTCTAATAGATGTCTATTTTATTTTTTTATAATAACAATTTATTCTTTACTAAACATTATATTTCTTATAAAAAAAATCTAAAATCTATTTATTAAATAATAAAATATGGCTGATATAAAATTTAATTTTGAAAGCAACTTTAAAACTATATTTTGAGAAACATCAACATAATGCAACAAAGTTTGGAAAAATTACCAAAACTGATCAATTTTCAAAACTATTTACCAAAATAGGTTAGTCTTGAAATTATTTACCAAAATGAGTGACTTTTACCCTTTTGTATATGAAATTATTATTTATTTTCATTTAATAATAATTCTTTGCCCAAAACTTAAAATCCATCCATGTTGTTTTTTGTATCTATCCTTGGTACGTATTGTGTTAAATGTGTATGTATTTAATTGATATAGAGTTTCAAATCCAAACATAACAAAACTTTTTTTTCCCTGATTTGAATGGAATGACAATGTATGGATAAAATTAATAAACTATGGGCGACAGAAAGAAAATTATTCAGTATGAACATATTTAATATAGTATTTTGCGTGCAAGTATGTACATATTTGATTTTACAAAGTTACTAAAAATATGTTTTCCAATTTAAAAGTAGTTTTTGGAGTTTAATGCGGAAAACAACTGAATAACATGAATGATACATGTTTTGTGTGGAATGTATAAAAATAAAAGTATTTCATTAAGTTTCATATCAATTCAGAAAATAGAAGATTTTTTTTAATTATAAATACTTATTAGTATTAAATGGCAATGGTTTGCGATTTTACTAATAATGGATTGCATGAGATTCTAAAAGTATATTAGTTTTGTTCTTTCATAAATTTATGTAAACTATCACAATTAAAGCATATTGGAAAAAATTAAGCAACATTACGGATTTTTCTGGAGTGAAATTTTTGTTAAAACTTATTGTCTTATAACATTTTAGTTAAAATATTAAATTAATAATTTACATCGCTCAACTTAAATTTATTCTAAAATTAGTTTGAAATTTAAGTTTGTTACTTACAGTAAAAAGTAATTTACAAACTAATAATTAATTATAAGGATATTTTTGTTTTTTTAGTTAAAATTAACCTATTTGAGTGAATAGTTCTAAAAACAATCTATTTTGGTAAAAAATTTTAAAAATTAATATTTTTTAATAAATTTTATGCCTAAATTTATGTATCTCAAAAGCTGCAATCCTTATTATATTCTGTCTTCAATTTTAAGGATAAAAAGGAGATGGAAACATGATAAAGTAATTAGAGATGATCTCACACTCAATGAAAGTTTATATTCGTATGCTACACATTGTGCGACTTTTTTTTGTACAAGAACCGAAGTGCAATTTACGGTCTCAAGTATAAGAACCAAAACGATATAATAAAAAATTAAAAAGAATAAGAAATAGGATACCGTAAGAGCATCTATATTCGAGTATCCCCCTTTAAGCATCTTTACACAATTTTATACATGTCACATCATTGCTATATCAGCGCAATACTCTAATAAGTTTCTTTCCACCTCTTGTCTTTCATTTCAATCATTTTCTCTTTCTAATTATTACTCATTAGTATTTTTTATTCAATCTATTATTATTATTGTTATTATTATTATTATTATTTATTTTACTTTTATATTTATCAACAACAATAATTAAATGTATTATCCCATAATTATAGTTATTAAAAATAATAAAAGTAACAATAAAATTGCATTTCTTACCAAGAATAATAATAAAAGACACCCACCTATATTAAAAATTTTGAAAAAAAATCATAAGACATGATAGGAGAAAATATTAAATATTAATTTGGGTGTGGAATGGAAATGCTGGAAAGAATAAATATAATGTGTAGAAATATTGAAAATGTTTCATATATTTATAAGAAAAAAAAATATTGCAACCACTAAAATTTTTTATAGCCATTTGAGCAACGGTAATATACGGCAAAAAGCCCGAAAACTTTAAAAAATAATTCAAGTTGTCAAGAACCAAACCACTCAATTCATGATACAAGTATCTCTCTTCATTTACTCACCATTATGTGCACAAGGTTCTTAGTAGGGTTTATCAAAACGGCTGCATCGATTTGTGGCTAGTCCATAGCCTATACATTTATAAATGAGCAGGCCTAAGGCTGATAGTTCTAAAATTTTGAGCTTGTGGGCCCCCGTGGGCCAAGCCCGTTTAGATCCTTTTAAAACTTCACGGGCCAGGCCAGAAAGTCCCTTAAGGCCTGTTTTAATATACTATATTATTAAGCATATATATTATGAATATTTCTACTTTTACTTATTTATTATCCTTAATTTTACACATTTTAAAATTTATCAATAAAAAAAAAAACAATTTTCTTTTGAACATCATCAATTTTATTTTAAAAATAAACGAATTTTTAAAAAAGAAACTAACATTTGAAATAAAATATTAATTCTTGAAAAAACCCTAACCTCAATTTCAAAAAATATATTAAACTTAAATTTTCAAATACCTTTATTTTTTCAAAAAAAAAAAAACCTTAATTCAAAATTTTTGACAAAAATAAAACACAACATTAACTTCAAAAATATTTAAACTCATATTTATTAAAAAAAATTTAAAGTCGAGGGCCGGCTTTGTCCGGGCCCGACCCGCCAGCAGACGGGCCACGGGCAGAACACAGGCCAGCTACAGTGACAGCCAACCGGGCCATGGGTCACGTCGGCCCATTATAGCTAAAAATGGGCTAGGCCGTCCCGGCCCGTTTGACAACACTATTTCTTAGGTGGTATGGCCCATTTTGATTGCCGATCGAGATGCTTTAAATTCTTATTAAGGTCTCAGCATGTCCTGTCCCTGGAGGATAAATTCTCCTACCCTTAAATTTTTATGTACCAAAAATAAAAAAAAGTGCATGCTGGTTATGGTGACCAAGTGTTGGTGCCGGGATCTTATACATTGGGGGGGCGCTAGGGTTTGAATAGGTTGGGTTTTGCACTTGTATATTCGTTGAAACGATAATCAGCATAATATATATGAGACTAATCGCGAGTTGTTGTAAAACTAAATTTTTTTCGTTTATTTTAATTTAACGACATCAGGGACTTATAAGATACAATACTAGCATATTCACATTCTCTTAAGAAGTTTTCCTCTTTAAATTGTTGTCTTTCTCATGGTAAGTGTACTTTGGTTTATTATGTAAGTGCTCAAGCCTTTGCACTTTTGAACTTTTCTTTTTGGCAGAATTTTTTTTCTTTTATAACCAAAAAATTAAAAAAAATAGTGATGAATGATTATCTTTTTTCTCAACTTAACGAAAGCAAGGTATTTACTGGAACACTGCAGCCAAACGTGAAGAAAATATTATTTTTTAATTTTTTGAAGTGGGCTTAGGCTTTTTCTTTAAAGTAAAGTGGGCTCTAAATTGTGCTGGTTTGTTAAATACATATGGGCTAGATTTGGGTTCAAGGTTAACCACACGCCCTTTACTTTTAATTCCTGCAATCGCATCCCCCAAACCTATCAAAATTTTTATTAGAGTTTTTTTTTTTTTGGAATTTCAATTTGATTAGAGTTGCTATAATGGTAGAGTCATAGAGTTATTAAATTCCATTCTTACATCTTCTCTTTCTCCTTTATCTTACTATCAAATCAATTTTCTTTCTCACCCATCTTAATTTCTCGATACATAGTGGTGAAATATTATCCTGCTAAAATTAAATTTACAAAATTTTTGTTTTTTATGTTAAAATATACATCAATCCAATTCATTTTAAAATGCGCTGTTTTTCTGAACTTTTGACAATGCAGGTTAAAATACACCCCCAACGTAATAAAATCTTATGCCTTTTATTCTAACGTAATAAAAAAGATATTTAATCTCTGCATCTGCTATTTTCATCCCATAGATCCAGAAATTCATTGTAATCAAATCGTATAGCTGAAAATACCAAGACATACCGTTCGGCAAACAGATAGCATTGCAGATGTCAGGAACAAACATGACTTCTTCTAAGCCTAGAAGACCACTGGAAGACACTCGGGACTAGAGCATGTTGTGAAAGAGGCACACAGGGTAAGTGTGCTTTGATTGTGTTTCCGAGGCACAGTTTAATGTAGATATCATAAATGCGAGGTGCAAGATACCGGGGCAACCACTCCACTATGTGCCAATCGCTAGCGCATCCAGGCCCCAGTGCGTTATAGAGAGTAAAGATTAGTATATAAAATAAAATATTTTTACTTATTTTTGGAGAATATTTGTCATAAGACAAAGGGATGAGAAAGAAATAATTTTTAAACTTAATTTGCAAAGATAACAGGGAAATCTAATAGAGAGGGAGAAAAAAATGATTTATTAGTAGAATGATAGAGATTTTATACATATAAGTAGAAATAGAAGAGACTGTAAAGATGCAGGGATAACAATTAATGACTCAAAGAAAGTTGAACATTTTTTTTTTTTTTTCAAATTAAGTCCTATCGTGAACACTATTAACGAAAAATGAACTCAGTGCTCAAAATTATTCCACATTTTTATTTATAATATGAGAAGAGAATCCAATTTTTTATTTTTTATTTTACCTAAAATAGTCATTATTTTAAGTTTTGAACATTTTTTTACAAGTATTATCTTTTGAAAATTTTATTTCAGCAAAGCCAAACTGGAGTTTTGTACATAAAACTGAGCTGCAGAAGAATCTTAGATGCAAAATTTTAAAAAACTAAGAACAGAAATGCAAACCAATTAGTGCCTTGGTTTTTGAAGGGAAAAAAAAAAGGCTCCCATAGTTTTCCTTTTTTTTTTTTTTTAACTCAGTTCCTAGGTTTGCTTCTACGTGTTTTTCATTTCTCCAAGATGTCTCGTAATTAGTGACATTGTTTTTTGGATGATGGTGCCAAAACGTAAACGTAAACATAAAAATAAAAGTAATGGTTTATATTAGTTTATTTGTATTAGTTACAAAGGAAACACACTAGATGTACTTACTATAGTATATATGAGCAAAAAATAACACAAAATGAGATGAATTTAAATGGAGCTCAACATTCCAAGTTGGTGTCTCCCTGGGTTTTGTTTGGTCATGCTTCTTGTAAATTCCAAAGTACATTTGTTTCGGGGTTACATTTAATTATATTTGCTGACAACAAGAAAATTGTACATAATTGCGCATTGGTATTGCAATTCGCATATGCTCCTTTTCCGAGCTGAGCCGAGCCGAGTTTAACTATGGGGTGCTCAAGTTCGCCTTGTTAAAAAAACTTCTAAGTAGAACTCAGCTTGGCTCGGCTCGGCTCAACTCAACTCATTAGTATTCAAACTTAACTCATACCAAATTTTTGTCGAGTTGAACTCAAACAACTCACTTGAGTCATAACCAACCATATCTCATTTTGAACTCCTTATTGATTTTTTATTTATATTTCCATCAACTCTTATGTAAAATTTCGCAAACAACACGTTAAATCCAAAAAATGTTATATGTTAACCATATTTTAATAATTTGAAAATAAATTTTAAATTCGAAATAATTAAAAATATTTATGGTGACATATAGATATTAGTAATCAATAGAGGCAAATTGAATTTTAATATGAGAAATATTAGCAATATTTATTATATTAATCACATGATACATACTGCATATGAATTAAGAATTAATGTCTATTAAATAATTTCAATTACCAGAAAAAATGATTTGTATTCACGAATTGCTCTCTATGATCTCATAATATTGTCTTTCATGCCATTAACATTTCCCTATAGGATGCTTTTCAAAAATATAATTTAGAAAAGAGCTAAAAGAATATTCTGAAAAGACTATTAGTTAATAAGGAACTAAGTGAGTGTCTATTTTTTTTTTTCTTTTCACTTTACACCATTGCCAACTTAAAATCTCCCCTCCCTCATAAGATAAATTCTTAAAATCATAACTTACAATGTTAATATAATTTTTCATTTTCATTTTATATAAAAAATCAAAGACAAACATCCTTAACTTTAAATTTCTGATTCTCTAACATTACATTAAAGATATCCCAGATACAAAAAAAAAAAAAAAAACTAGAAGAAGAAGATAAGTTATGTCTTACTATCGCAACAATTCATGTTACATTAAAAATGCTAATACAAATTTCATATAAGTAAATATTAATTAAATAAAAATGACGAACTTAATAATATCTCAAGAAAATTTAAATAATATGCTTGTCACACGTGCACATATCATTCTGTTAATAAAAATATTATTTTAGAAACATTATCATAACTGGATTCCTAACAAATCTAAATATAACTAAAGGGAAATTAATTATTTTTTTGAAAAATATTATTATAGTACAAATCTAACCAAGTTTGAACTTATCAAAAAATATAAGACAACATGGAAAAAAAAAGAATAGAAACCAAATATGTCACATCAAAAGAAATTATAATAGGATTCCACCAAAATAAAAATTAACCTAATAAATATTATTTTTTTCTTCTTAAAAATATTGCTATAATATGAGTCCACGAAATTGATAATTAAACAAAGGATAAGAAAAATTAAAATAAAAAATTTCATAAGTTTCTTTTGTATAAAAAATAATATAATGAATCCAACCGAATTTGAACCTTTAAAAAATATAAGACAACATGGAAAAAGAATAGAAACCAAAGATGTCATATCAAAAGAAAGATAGAAATCCAATAAAATTAATATTGTAACAAATACAAAATAATAATACAAAAATGATCTCATCTCATTCATCACGTGGACTCGACTCTAGTTAATATAAAAGTTGAGTCTTTTGCTATTTCCGTTTTAATAACAATATGTAACTGCATAATTTTTTGACAAGTGGTCGTGTATTTTTTTAACACATAATCCCATAAATTTAACAATCAAAATATTGGAAAGAAAAATATTACATCTTTATTATCTTCACATATATGCATTGACAAAATCTAAGATAATTAATCTTGAAATATTATCATAATTACTATTATCTTTTTACAAATATTATCATAATATGATTCCCACCAAAACTAAAATTAAAACAATAAATGTTATCTTTTTAAAATATTATTATAATATGAGTCCACAAAATTGAATTGTAAAACAATTAAAACAAAAAATTTCATAAAACTTTTGTTTATATAAAAATTCATAATTAAGAAAACATATCATAATAGAATTCCAAACTTAAACTTCTTGAAGAACAAAATTGGATAAATTATATTATTTTATTTAAAACTATTATCATGATAGATTCATCTAAACTTAATCTTCTCTCTATAAAATATATAGTTATAGCACAAATACAAAAAATAACTATATAGATTGCAACAAAATGATAAGAAATTTGTATTTTGAAAAAGATAAAAATTAATTATATTGTAAAATTATATAAAAGTTATTCATTCAAATATATTTAATATATTTGTGATAAGTGCCTACATAGTTAATTGACACATGCTCAATTAATTTAGAATTTTAAATTATAAAATTTATCATAATAGAATCTCATTAAATCTAAATTTTTTGAAAAATAGAACATATCAAAATTATAATTATTATTTAAAAATATTATCATAATATAATTCCTATAAACATAATCTTCTTTGAAATATATTAAAAAAAAACTTTAAAATAATATACCAAAATCCACTATATGAGTTGGAGCAAAAGGATAAAAATTATTATTTTAACAAAAGAAAATGTATTTATGTTGAAAATTATAAATGTCAATATCATTTTACTGGTAAAAATTCATATACTAAAAAAATAAATAATTATTAATGTTGAAAAATTATATAAAAGTTATCTCCTTAGCTATGTTTACGTATTTGTAACAAATATCTACGTAACTAATTAATACATACATTATAAACTAAAATATTTTGATAAACAAAACTTATCATAATGTAATTCCACCAATCTAAAATTTATTGGAAAATAAAACATATTAAAATTATATTAATTTAATTGAAAATATTATCATAAGAAAACATCTCAATATTTACGGTAAAATTTTAAATTTCTTAGTAGAAAAGAAAATTATATTGCCACTATATAATAAACCAATGAAAAATAAATATAAAATTAAAGATAATGAAAAAAATACAAAATTACATGCTTAACAGTTAGATTTAATAATTTTAAAAAACTAATTTTATGAGACCCGTACGAATTACATGCTAGTATAAAATAATTTTGGAGGGACAAAAGTTTAATATTGAGTATGTGTACTAATGCATGCACTTGCCCCATCGAATTTCCAAAAACTGAATTGAAAAGTTTTTGAATTTTGGAGACCACTACAGTATTTTATTGAAAAAAAAACACAGAAGATAATAAATTTTGAACTTCATACAAGTTTTAATCAAACTACACACAAAATATTGTCATAGCATGGATACTAGAGAATAATTCCCGGTTGAGAAATTCCAAAAACGTATAAACTGTTTTTTAAAACATTGAAATGTCATATAGTTCTTGAATCTCAAGTGTGGGAATCCCCCTCAAAATCCCACACAAGTTGATTAATATTTAAATTATACCGATTTAACTTATTTGATTATCCCTTTATGTAACCCTAGGATTCTTCTTATACTCTTACTTGGTCCTTTGCTGTTTTTAACAGCTGGTAGCTGTTTGTTGGAATTTGATAAATGAAAATAGTTAAATAAGACAAATTAATTATTTTTGTTAAAAAAGAGAGTCAGCTTTTTGTGCTGGCCCAATTTTGGACTGAATAATAAGAGTTTGTCGGCTTGGAAAAATTTGTACGTGGGAGTAAGCGACAAGATCCAGATCAATAATTTTCACTTGAAAATTAAGATATCAACATATATAAATATATGGTAATGATAGAGTAATTTATCACAATGGTTTTATTTTTAAAATTATTTTATCAAAATGAGTTACTTTTTAAATTATTTATCAAAATAAGCCACCTTTAGGTTTTTATAGATGAATTACCATTTATTTATCTTTTAATGACCGAAATATTCATTTGCACAAAAACTAATATATTTTCGTATTGTTCTTACATATATTTTTTATATCAAATCTTGATACGTATTGCAATCAATATGAGTGCACAAAATATTGAATGGATGGTGAGTTCCAAAGACAAATATGACATAATTTTTTTTTTCAATTTTTGTAGAGGGATAATATATTGGGGAAGTTAGCAAAATATAGGACAAGAAAAAAAATATTATTCAATATGGATGGATTTAATATAATGTGTTACTTAAAACAATGTATTAAAATTTATACATAGTATACTTTTATATTATAAAATTTCTTAAAATATAATATTTTCTTAAAATGGAAAAATTACTAAATAATGTGAGTTATACTTATTTTAACAGGATATGTCAAAAAAATGAGTATTTTTCATTAAGGTACATATCAATTCGGAAAATGGAAATTTAATTATGTGCACGTACAGATGTTAAACAACATTAGCTCACGAATTAACTAATAATAAGTAGTCTAAAACTCAAAAAATGCATTTATTTTGTTCTTTTATTTGAACTACCCCATCAAGTCATGCAGAAAAATAAAGTAATGTTACTAATTTCCCACGAATGAAATAGTTGCTACAACATATTTTCTTATAATATTTTAGTTAAAAGTAAATAATCTCTATATTATATTTACCCCAAAAAAATAATCTATATATTATATCAATAAGTTTAAATTTAACTTTCAACATAAACTTATTCTAAAATAAGCTTAAATTTTATTTATTTTTTCTTATAGTAAAGAGTATTTTACAAACAAAGCAATTATAAGAGTATTTTTGTCTTTTGGTTAAAAGTGACCTATTTTGTTAAATAATTTTAGAAACAAACCATTTTGATTAATTTCTCTCACATGATATATGTACAAATACATGTATAGTACATTTGTATGATGAGATCCTGTACATTTCTCTTTTCCTAATATACCGAACATCAACTTATGAGTCGCCAAAAGTTACTATTAGATGTCAAAACTCGAAAGTAAGTTTTTTTTTTCTACTATCAGATATTCAGATTTTATGTTTGATATGGTCATTTGAAATTTGCTTTGTTACCAACCCAAAAAAAAAAAAACAAAAAGACTGACATTCAGACGCGACATTTATTGTTACCCTTCGCATACTGTGACTCGTACATCTCTCTCAAGTCGAGGAAAAAAGGTGACAGAGAGTCAGTTAATGGAGCAAAATAATTGTCACTCGTGGTGCAATTAACATTCAAATATTACCCGAGATTTCAAAATTTCACAAGGAACGGCTAACTGCAGTAGCTAGACTCGTAGCACAAAAGAAGTTTAAGCCTAAGTTGATAACCGTAACCACTAGGCATTACAATCGGTCGTAACCAAAGGAGATTGGTGCTTAAAAGCCGAAGAATCCTAGTTCACTAGCTTTCTCCTTTTCAAATGTCTCGAAGTACTGATATATGATTGAGACAGCAAGCAAGATACCGGTCCCCGAGCCAATGGCACCCCATAAAATCTGCCAACCCGGGTCAAGGCACCGATGCACATTCCACCAAAGGCTGCAGCAGTAGGAATGCAACGGTTCAATTCCTTCTGCAAATTTTAATCTATATGTCCGGACATCACCATTTGTTGCTTCTACAAAAATATCCATGCACATATTACAAAATATTCAAAACTATATGACCTGCAAAAATAACTTATCGATGACTCTCTTCTAGTATCCATTCCACCTGCCTCTCCTCTAGTCTCCACTTCTACTGCCTTCCTTCGATTCTCCACCCTCCAGTCTTCATCCTATCCGCCTCCCCTCTAGTCTCCATCCCTACCGCCTTACTTCTAACGTCTACTTCTTCCGTGACCCTTCTATTCTCCACCCAATTTCTCTTTTATCCCTACCCAACATCATGTCATTTTATCGATTAAAGGACCAACCAATGCACATATAAAATGCATTCTGTAGAATGTGTCATTTAGAAGAAAGATTCCAATACTTATAAAAGAAATAGTACTAATATGCACTTCTCATGTTCCTAGCACATTTAGAACCAACTTTAATAGATTAATTGCATATGAAAATCCAAAAGATTATTACAATGTACCTTAAGCTGCCTGGCTACATCTTTAGCAGATGATCCAGAAACTTCAATCCATGTCTTCGAGAAAAGCGCACAGGCTGTCAGCATGAACACTAAATAGAAGAGAGCATGAAAAGGATTTTTTGCCATATCTGCCAAGCCGAAATAAGATTGGGGAGCACAAACTATACACCAGTATAAACAAGACAAGGGGAAAAGCCACAAAGAAGATAAATCATGCAGCACAAAAATAACATACAAGTAATATAGTACAGTGAATTGTGGTGATTCATACAGTAAGAAGATAGAAATGCAAATTTACCTTGACGGCGCTGTGACATAGCAAGCAAGACCACCAACTGGGATAGACTGGCCCGAATACTCAGATTCCTTCCATTTACCCAAAAGATTGACAATGAAGTTTCCACTATACTTCCTATATAACAACTGAAATCTCAGAAAGTGTGGTAAGCAATAACTTCACAGAAGTAAAGAGAAAAATAAAATTCTTCCGTTTCAAATACATACTGTACCTGCGAGATGAAATAAAGATAGGAAACAAGGGCAGACTGAAGAATGATGGGCATATTCGAGGTGTAGAATAGCTTAATTGGGTAAGATCCCTGTTGCCCGCGAGCATTTTTAGACCTTACTGGCAAAACAACTCGGAAGCCTTGAAAGTAGATAACGATAAGGAAGATCAAGACAGTGGCAAGTAGATTAGTCACATTTGAAAGATTTTGCCGATAGAAAGCCTCCCTGAGAGCACGAACTTTCTGTCCTGGTTATCAGTAAATGGAACAAAGCAATAACAGCCCCTTCAAATTCAGCACCACACCTGTTATTGATAGTTGTGGGGCTAAAGGCTTTCCAGATTATATTCTCACTTAAAAATAATCGGAAGTTCAGAGTGCTATACGTTACCCAAAAGAAGGGGAAGCTATCAATTATGCTTAAAAAAATTCATAAATGGCATTGCAACAAACCAGATATTGGTGGCTATGAAAAGAGAGATCCCCGAACCAAGACCATATCCCTTCTGAAGAAGTTCATCCAAGCATATAACGGTAATACCCGCAAAGCAAAGTTGGACAATAATGAGAATAACATTTCCAACCCCGAGTTGGCCAACGCTGCCATACATCCCAGACAGAACATAGGCAACAGCCTCACCAACCGCGATAAGGATTCCAAGCAATTTCTGGGCGAACTAAAAGAATAGGCAACAGAATTCGTGAGGTGTAAAACTAAAAGATTAGGGATACCCACAGAAGTGCACGATCCTCCCGGACATTGTTGTCCACTTTGATAATCTTTGACCCAGCCAAGAGTTGCATCACCAGTCCAGAAGTAACTATGGGTGTGATTCCCAACTCCATCACAGTTCCACGGCTTGATGCAAGAATAGCACGCATCCAGTAGAGAGGGTCTGCACCAATTGTAGAGTGTATGCCATACAGGGGAATAATACTGCAAACCGAGAAAATGAAAAGGGAGATGACAGCATATATGACCTTCTCTCTGATGGAATCTTCCTGTCAGCACTCTGAACTTCGGGAAGAAATGATAAAAATGGCCGAACCAAATGCATAACTTTAAAACCTCCTCCCATTTTAGTCAGTCAAAACAAACAGCTATCACAACCTGCTTCAAGCAATCATATATAATATTACAACCAATTTCACTAATTTAAACCCATTGAGAATATGCAAACACTCACGACATGGAAAAGGCACATAACCATTTATAACTAGGACGTCAAAGTTTAGTGGCCTACAACACAGGCGAATACCGGGTGCAGGCGAGTTTCTAAAGTTTATAACCGGAATGCTTCCTCATTCAAAAAGAACATGCTAATAGTTAGTCTAGAAAGATGCCAATGTAAATCTGTAAATCCAAACATACACACACAAAAAAATAAAAAATATATATATACATGTACAACTCCTGTAGCAACTAACCTAGTATAATTGGCTTGTTAGTTGGAACAGACATTAAATACTACACTGTCATTGATATATAAGCCAATAAATTATCAAAGGAGATGAAAGGTAAACTAAAAAATCTACACCATGCAAAGAACAAGTTAAACAACTAGGGGTATAAAATGGGAAGTTGAGTTCAAAGAAAAGAGACGTTGAGTTCAAAGAAAACACTATTCATAGAAAAGTTCAAACATTTTTTAAATTGTTGCGACCATAGAACTCTAATGATAGTGCATTGTAATAAACAATGGATCATTGGACATACTAGACCACCAATGCAAATACACACTAAACAATAGTTGTTGGTGAATCATGTCTAAGGAATTGGTTAGTTTAGGGCAATTATCAAAAGCACCCCCAAGATTTATCCTTTTATTGATTTAGTCCCAAAATTCCAATTTTTATCAATTTCGTCCCCTAGGTCCCATTATATCATCAAATAGATCATTTTGACCATTTTTCCTTTCCTTTCGTTATGGATATATTAAAATTATTATTTTTATTTGATAGAGTTTATGCTAAACTAAAGGAAAAATATTAAATAGAAAATACCAAAACTATAAAAAAAAAATTATGCATTTAAAAGAATTCAAATTTTTGAGTACTAAAAATTATTTTTTATGTCAAAATTTTTATCATTTGGCTTATGATTGATATTATTTTCAACTTAAATTTCAATAAAGAGTAAGTTTAGTTAATTTGTAGTCCCGTTATAATATTTTTATAAATTAATAATAATAAGAAAGTAATATATAAATGAGATTTAAGTTGTATAAAATGTCTTACAGATAGTCTATGAGCTTGTTTACTTGTTATCCACCTAGGTGCATAAAAAATAAATTATATTACTATTTCGTAGAAAATTAATTATTT
>MKEJ01010251.1:0-13781 GCA_001753735.1 Embelia ribes
GTCAGAAATAGATGCTAATGCATAATAAGGCAATAATAAGTGGGTATCAAGAACTCCAAGTTCAACAAATATTGATGCTTAATACTTTCATTCGGTAATTAAATCAGAAAGCGTCTTATACATTGTTGCGACACCCACTTACACCAAAAGCTAAGAACAAATAGGTGCACACATGGAATGAAGCACATCTGTTTCCATGTACTTCAAGCGCATCCAAAAACCGCAAAAAAACTAGTCGGTTTGGCTTGGTTTGGACGGTTTAATTGAGTGGTTCTGACTTTAAACAGCCCTCAATTGTTAAGAGGGTTGAAGTCAACAAGAGTTGAGGTATCAAAAGAAAAACTAGGTGAGCCAATGAGTTGAGATAATGATTAGAAATCATATGAAGTGCGGTGTGTTCAATTAAGATCAGGAGTTGGGGCAGACTCTTTATTCCTATAATTAATTTCGGTAGAAACAAATTATACCTTAGCACTACGTTAGGACAAAGATTGATCATCAAGCTTCTACTTTCCACATAGTAGAACTCACAAATTGACCTTAAAATAGTAAAATTACGAAATAAAATGTTACCCATTTAACTAATACTTTAGATGGCATGCTACAATCTAAAATGGAATTGTTTCCACCATCTCATCTAAAAGTTTAATCTATGAGTAAAAGGGCAAATATTATACTTTACTATAGCACAGCCTACGCGATACGCGGGTTGTAAGTAATATGTTCTTTTTTGTATCATATTAATGTTAATAATTTTAGAAAAAAAATTAATTTTTTTATGAGATCTTGTATCTCTTCTTTTTTTCCCTACAGTTATTCATAATTTTGGAAAAGAACGGGTTCGGTACAATTTATACTATAATAATATTTTTACGAAAAATTTAATGTTGATCAAGTTAATATTTCAAGATACGGAAAATCATGGATTGGTTGGAATCAATTTATAAAAATATTTATTTTATCAAAATATTTTGATTCATAAATATAATTTAAATAATTTATATCATGATAAGTTATCTTATAGTTATGCAAAAATATATACGTGTATAACTTAGGGGTTTGTATGATCTTATAGAGAATTTAGTTTTAACAATTTCTATTATAGGAAGTTGATATATATGTATATACTATGACATTGTTCTTACAAAAAATTAATGTTAATTTGGATTAATTTACGTATGTGAAAATCTTATTATGATAATAGTTTAAAAAATTAATGTTGATTGGGATTATATTTTAAAACTTTATCGAGAATATTAGGTTGCTAGAAATTAATTTATGAAAATATTTATTTCCTAGAAATATTTTGATTCTCAAAAATAATTTTAGTAATTTCTATTATGACAAGTTTTCTTATAGATATGTACGAGATGTACATGTATAACTTGGGGTTGTGTGGGATCTTAAAGGATATTTAATTTCAATAATTTCTGTTACGGTAAATTGATATATATGTATATGATTTCAACTATTTATTTTTAGTAAGCTTTATTGTTTTAAAATTCTAATTTAATGGGATACGTGTCAAGCAATTGTGCGGATAAATGTCGCGATTAGAGCAAATATAGTTGGAGGGGAAAACTTAGCGCGATTTGTGTCTTAATTTCTTTGTTGTACCATATTAATTTTAATTATTTTATAAAACTATTTTTTATAATTGTTTTGATATGAGACCTTATTATGACATATTTTCTTTTCCAGTGATTTATAACTTCATAAAAGATTGGATTTGGTAGAATTTATACTATGATAATATTTTTACGAAAAATTAATGTTTATTTAGATTATAAGAAAATATTTTAGAAAATTAATATTGATTAGGATAATATTTTAAAAATTACAGAGAATCTTAGATTGGTAGGAATCTATTTTCCTAGAAATATTCTTAAATATAATTTTATAATTTCTATTATAATAAGTTATCATATAGCTATGCCAAGATATGAATATATTGGAACTGTGCGTGATCATATAGGAAATTTAATTTTAATTGTTTTTTTATAGTAAGTTGATATGTATATAGTTTTAATAATTTCTAATATGGTAAGTTTTATTATTTTAAAATCCAATTTAATTGAACACATGTCAAGCAATTGTGAGGAAAAATGTCGTGATTAAATTAATATCTATTTAGGTTAATTTTTGGTATGTGAAAATCTTATTATGATAATAGCTTAAAAAAATAATGTCGATCAGGATACTATTTTAAAATTTTACGGAGAATCTTACATTGGTAATAATCAATTTATATAAATATTTTGATTCTTAAATACAATTTTATAATTTCTATTGTGATAACTTATCTTATAATCATGTAGAGATATATGTATATCTTGGGTTGTGCGTGATCCTACAATAAATTTAGTTTTAACAATTTGCTATTGTAAGTTGATATATATGTACATGACTTAAATTATTTCTATTATGACAAGTTTTATTGTTTTAAATTCCTAATTCGATTGGATACAAGTCAAGCAACTGTGAAGACAAATCTCGTGATTATCGCAAATATAGTTGGAGGAGGCAACTTTTAAATACACTAGAGTGCAGCTCGCACAATGCGCCAGTTGTGGATATTTTCTTTGTATCATATTAATTTTAATTATTTATTAAATTATTTTTGTAATAATTTTTGTAGTTCTTTTATTATTAAATGTCATTGTATTTCTTTTTTTTCCAATTATTTATAACTTTATAAAAGATCATATTCGGTAGGATTTATAATATGATAATATTTTTACGAAAAATTAATATCTATTTAGGTTAATTTCAGGTATGTAAAAATCTTATTATGATCACATTTTAAAAAAGCAAAATTGATTAGGACAATATTTCAAAAATTTATGGAAAATCTTAGATCGCTAGTAATCAATTTATTAAAATATAAATCTCCAAAAATTTTTTTGATTCTTAAATATAATTTTTATAATTTCTATTATAATAACTTATCTTATAGTTATGCTGTACTTGATATTCTAAGAAATTTAGTTTTAATAATTTCTATTACGGTAAGTTAACATACATGCATATAATTTTAATAATTTATTTATATTATGTTAAGTTTTATTATTTTAAAATTATAATTTAATCGGATATGTCTCAAGCAATTGTACAAATAAATGTCACAATTAGAATAAATACCGAATACAGTTAGACGTACAACTTTCATATTAATAAGAATATATAAGTAAATAAATATATATATATATATATGTGTGTGTATATATATACATATATATGTATTCATTCATGGGCAAAAACGTTAATTTTCTTTACACGACTTACTCCTTTCACTACCCACTTACGCACTTTCTAGGTCAACTCCAAAATGATACACGTTGCACCACAAAAACAACTTTGTAGAACCTTGGCATAATTTTCCCGCCATTTTCTCCATCAATTATCTTTCCTTTCCCTCTCCTATAAAATACATATTATTAATAAGAAAATCCAGTAACATGGCACTTATTATTCTACCATATTAAGAATTATTTCTATTCTGTTTATTTGAAATATTTATAAATTATTCCATATAAACCAGCCATGCACGCAACGCGTGTGTCTCGATGACTACTATATTTTTCTGTGTATAAAAGTAGTACCTCCAACTTATATATATATATAAGTTGGTATTCTATTCTTGCATTTTCTACTTGTAATTTTTGGGTTGGTACCATGACTCTGTATGAATGATTAAAGAGACATGGAAAAAAGGGGGAAAATAAAATAGAGAATCGTTTGAATCAAATGGCTTATTATTGAGGATTCTATGATGTCGAAATGACATAGTTAACATATACCACAAAATTTGCCCTAATGGGAAGATATCTGATAAAATTGATAAGAGTAATTTAGTAAGATTTTTCATAATAATAAAGAGGATATATACAATTTTGTCTAATTTAGGTCATAATATAGAAATTTGTTGCGGAGTAACTTAATACAAGTTGGGACACATTGTCACATTTTCGAAAGTTCAATTTATATTATGTATCAAAGATATAGACTGCGGAAGCAATCCTTTTACTTCTCACTTGATGAAAAAATGTAGAATTGTAAAAATATTTAAATATTTATTGATTTGGAAAATTACTGTGATAGATTATTTATGGGATAATTTATTATGTTTTGACAAAGAAATGTGCCATTTTTTAATATATAAATATAATCAAGGGTATGTATAAATGAGCATCTACTAATGTGTAAACTAGTTTTCCTACAACAATTCTATGTATAAGCATTAAATCATTTTCTTGTTTGCAATAGTACTGAAAGAGTAGAATAGATGCATCTAAATGAATTATCATGGTGCATGATATTTAACAATGATATTAATTTTATTTACGAGACAACAACGAGAATAACGACAAAGTAAAATTCTGAAGATATATTTTCCGGTCTCACAAATTTAGGTCATATAGATTAAGAGGAGAATATAAGTAGTACAATTTTAGAACATGAAGTGTAGCATATGTAATTGTAGTTAGGTTAGGTAGTAAAGTAGTAACAAAGAGTGATCATTTTTGTTTTCATAATCAATTTTAAAAAATAATATTGTCATAGAATGAGAAATTGAACATAGGATTCAAATAATATGAATAAAGTGGAGAAGTGATTTATAAGTTCTATGTAGTCAACATATGCCTATAGACTAAAAGGAAAGTTTTATATATCATCTTTGAAAGACTATCTTTATTCTATAGACTAAAAGGAAAGTTTTATATATTATCTTACTTTATTATATATAGACTAAAAGGAAAGTTATGTACACTATCTTTGCAAGACTAACTTTATTATATAGACTAAAAAGAAAGTTTTATACTTCTTTCATCCATAAATAATTTATGCAATCAAACTAAAATATAGTTTTAGACAAAAAATCAAAAAGTATATTTTTTAAATTTGAATGATATACAAATACCTATCCCTGTTAAGTTTTATCTTTTTTTTTTTATATACCTATTGATTATACGTGGGTTATAATTGGTAATAGGTCATATTTTTCTTTAAATTAATAAATATTTTTGGACACTCCAAAAAATAATTTGCACCACTTATTTGTGGACGGAATGAGTATATCACTTTGAAAGACTAACTTTATTATATGCATGCTTGAGTGTTGCGCAATTAAAAAACGACAACTCATAAAATGAATGTAATCGACATGTATATGATTTGATGAGTATATGCAAAGACCAAAAAGGTAAAATTATAAATGGAAAGATCCGTACAAGACTAGCATTTGATTAGTTGATAATATAATTATAAATCGATTAAAGTGGTTTAAACATATAATAAGAGAAAGTTTGAATGCAATAGTTAAAAAGAGTGGGAATATTAAAGTCAAATGGAAAATAAAAAGGAGGGATAAAGGAAAAATAAGTGGATACAAGTAAAATAGAAGTACGTGCTTGCTATAAGTTATCTTATATAGAAACAAGTGATTTATAAAAATTCACATCAATTACTCATATGCAATATATAAAAGTGATGTCTTTACACAAAGTGACCACCCAAAAATGTTCCAATATTAGAGTTTGCAATGGGAGGTTACACGTGATATATTGGGTGCTTTTTGGTAGAAAGTGTTGCATTTTTTACTTAAGAATTTTTGGGAGCTAGTTTAGAAACTTTTATAAAAGAGAGTGCACTGTGCAAAGGTGAATATAATCACACTAGGGGGAAAGAGAGAGCATCTCTATGTGTGGAGAAAAAGGGTTAGCATTTTTTGTGGTGTTAAAAAGTGTTCAAGTGACTAAGCACTAGTTTGGGAATGCTGATACTTTTTAAAATTTGTTTCTTAAAATTGTTTTTAAAAATTGATTGTAAAAATGGATGTAATCCTAGAGTTTGGTATATAAATTTTAAAAATTGCTTTGATAATTAAGTAGTGTAATGTTTGGAAATGTGGTATTTTTTTATTGTAAAAAGATAAAAGTAGACAAGTATGGTGAATGTAAAAAATATAATGAGTAGTGTCTGCGGTTCGGTTCTAACTGTTTATGATTAAAATTAGAAAACAAACTAATGACTAATTAGCGGTTTGGTTCGGTTTGCTTTAGAGAAAATCGAAAAGCAAAACCAACTAAACTAAACCAATACTTTAACAATTCAGTTTGGGCTACTTGGCGGTTTGAAGGTTAACAAAAAATTTAGCAAAATAATGCAGAATGTGGAGCCTTCAATGTAACATGTATGATATGTATTTACCATGTTTATATGGAAAACATGTAAGTTGCATATGGATTGGGGCTTAATTGTTATATAGTTAAGGTGCAAAATGATGCATTTGTAGGATTTAAAGTATAATAAAAGTGTAATTTGTGGTGAATTATAATATTATGAGAAATATTGTACATTTCAGGTTAAAAGACAAAAAATACATTGTTTTGAGGTTGAATTAAGGCAATGATAAGACGAAGAAGTTTCCAAAAATTTTTGGCTAAGCATTAGGTGAATTAATGTGTTTGAAGAATTATTGAGGAAATGTTGAAGGCCAAGAATTGAAGAAACTAATAATCAAAATGGAAGAAATTTTGAGATGAACATTTTGTTCGGACGAGTGTCAAGTGGTTCGGATGAAATGGGGTCTCATCCAGATGAATTTAGCAGGAAAAAAAATTTCACTTTGCTTTCAAGGCTTATTTTGTTTCCTTAATTATTATTATTGTAATTCCAAAATTATAATGTTATATAAATCCAATAGCTAGGATTTAATTTCATGACATTATGACAGATTAAAATCCTAGTCTCCATAGAATTTTTTATCACTTTTATTTTGTTTATCTTTTTTTTTTTCCTTTTTGGTGATTTGGGAGATTGCGGAGAGCAATTTCGGAGGTGTGACAACTCTATATTCTTATTGTTATTCTTCTTATTGGTTGTAAGCTTACTCGAAAACCTATTTAATCTTTTAGTTTTTAATAAAAGTTGTAATTTATTTTTGGTTTAATTATTAGTGGTGTAGTCTAAATTTAATTGGCAAATATTGCATATCTCGATTACTGTAGTTGTTGTTTAGGTTGATTGGAAGAATATTTGTTTAAGTTTTTGTTATTAAATTGTATTTCTTTATTGCATCAGTTTTATAGTGAAATTTATCATTGATCATGTTTTCCTTTGAATTCATTGTTATTGAAATTGTTGTTTTTGTTAGATTAAATATGGGTAGCTAATTCACTTTCTTACTCTAAGGTGTTAGTTTATCCCTTAATGAATAGCAATTAAATAGGATTATTATAATTTGGACTAAAATTTATTAATTATTAATTCTAAGGGTTTTTAGCTATCGACTTGACTTAAAAATCGCTAGATATATTTATGCTAATTGACAACCACCCGATAGCATTCTAAGTTGAAATAAACCAGACTTATGTTACTAGTAAATTAATAATTAATATTACACAGATGTTTAGTTGATATGAGTTGAGAGAGAAAACTACTATCGGATTCACCGATAAAAGGGCAGATTTAGATTAATTGATTTAGAATTTTTATCTGCTTGCATGTCTTATTTCTTGTTTCCCTAAATCTTTGAAATTTCCTGTGTTTTAAAAGTATGTTAATTTAAAAAATTATTAGTCGGAAGTGAAATTTGGTGAGTAGATTAAACTTAGTGAGGTGAATTGAGATTTAGAATACCCTAGAATTCGATACTCGATCTCACCGAGAAAAATGTAATCATCCCTAGTATACTTACTATTTAATCATTTTGTGCAAATTTAGGAAGCAATCACATATTTATCCACGGTTAGTTGTTAAAAATAATATAGTATATTGAGATATTTCATTAATCAAGGGAGAGCTGTAAGTAAAAGCCGAATAAGATCATAAAATAATGGGATGAGTAAATAGTTATTAGGTCTCATTTTCTTTTGTATATATATAAATATGTATTATTATTTTATAAATTTTAGTATTGATTGTTTGATTCGGTTTCGGCAATTTGATTTTTCTTTAAAATTGCAAACCGAACCATTCATGTTCGGTTTAGTATTTTCTAAACTAAACCAAACCATAGTCAACCGGATTGGTTCGGTTTGCTTGCATTTCAATTTGCATTGGATGGTTTGAGTGGCATGGTGTACACCCCTAAATATAATTGAGGTTGTTACGATAATTAATAAAAAAAAAATAGAAACAACTTTTCAAAACATCCTATGGCTGTTTCTGAAAACTTCCTTTAAAAAACAAAACAAAATTTTAAAAATAGATATTTTAGAGTTTATCAAATATTCTATGCTGAATTTTCCAAGAAAAAAAAAATAGAATCATGCAATCCTAAGGAATAAGATGAGCATGACCCTTTTGATCTATTGTGGTTTTATGTAACTTTCCTGAATTTAAGCATTATTTATCACTTTATCAGCATAAAAAATCAAATCCTGAATCTAGTCCAAATTCTCATTAATATTATAAATTTAATTGATTAATTTTATACCAATAGATCTCTTTCTATTAATTCGCGTGAGGTGATATATGGATCCAGAAGGCAACACGAGGGACTCCCAGAGTCCCTGACTCATGATCCAACGGCTTGAGTCTTACTAAATTAAAGACTGCAAATCTAGGCCATTGGATCATGAGAACATTTGATTGTGGAAATTAACATAATTCAAATCTAGCGCATTTTTTTGCCTATTTATAAATGGGCAATATACAAATGGACTAACTTGATAAGTTTATGAACGTAAGGGTAAAACGTGAAGTGGTGATGGAAACGAGTTTCCGATCAATGACTGTAAATTTGGGAGCATAGTGGTAAATAAATATTTGAAGGGCCGAATTAGAGTGTAACTATTTCCCGTTGCGACAAACTAGTAACAAAAATGAATTAAATTGATAATATAAAATATATAATGGAAAATCGAAGTAATTAGCTTTTTTTCTGTATAAGAAAAGGACCGAGAAAAAAAAAATTTAGGTCCGATAAGTATGGTTAGGCAATTTATTCGTAAAGCACAATAGTGACAATACTTGTAACATTAAGGGCTCCGTCGTTGAACTATTAAGTGCTCGAATTTTTCTTAACAAAATTCTATTCCCATGTGCGTATTTTGATTTTTCTCACTCGATTTTACTAAATGTTGCGTATGCTTCTAGCTTGTGTTGAAATTATAGGGAGAAAATAAAATAAACTTTAATTCATTAATATACTTACTAACTAATTTAATAAATTAAGATAAATACTAGTCCAATTTTTATGTTCTTCATATGCAATCCATCGGCATAGAAGAGGGCGATCAATCGCACTAAAATGTCCGTAAGTCACATTAAAAATCTAAATTAATGTTGAGGATAGATTTATTATAATTTAAAATAATTAGTACTATCATTCTTTTATAAATGTTGTATTTAATGTCTCACTTCAATTACTAAAACTTAATTAGAAGTAATTTTATTTTGCACGATTTATCCTTTAGGTATCTATGTCTGATCTATTTAATTATGGTCCCTACAGTTTTCATCCTTACTATTTTCGCCTTGTATTTACAAACCTACCAATTTACTCCAATTGGTACACGGGCTAACACCTCATAACCTCTACCATTGATTGCACAAAAACAAACTCAAATTAGAGGGGCGAAATTGAAACATTACCACAACCTTGTCACGGGTTTTGTAATGTTATCCAGATTCACATGGATAACATGTAACGCTTACTGGTAAAGTTGTATAAAATGAAAGCCGACAAAGAGGAGTAATTGATCATTGTAGCGGAGTACTCGTATGGCAATAAAAAGAAAGTTATGACGATAAAAAGAATGTTCATTAATATGAGAAATTAGCCGGTACTTATAATTAGCTGTTATATTTCCGCATCATACCAGTTCGTTCTCACACTTACTAGCCGTTACATTATATACGTTATCAAGACAGCTTTAGGATGCATTTATAATGACATGATTCTTTATAATGAGTCCTAACCGTTACAACAAACAAGTTTTATGATCAAAATATAAAATTAAGTGATGACACGATATTATTATTATTTTTTGGAATATAACGCAATATTAATTTGATCTCTTGCTCTCCATTACTTTCCTTAGTAGTGTATTTTAAATTTTTTATTAGATTTTGTTCATAAATGACACTAATATTTACATGTATATTGATTATAAAGTACTACATTATTTACAAATTATATAAGTACATGGGCTAAGGTCATAACACACTCAATTCTTAAAAATTATATAAAGTACTAGGGCAGAAAAGAAATTCAGTGGCCCACATACGTACTTAACATTGTTATAAAATGACAAAATAAATATCAAATCCACATAATTCGTTAAGATCACAACAGCAAAATATTATATTATATTACATCATCGCTCATAATAAAAAGGCATTAAAGTACTCTTATTTTATAAAGTCCAAATTTCAGTCAATTTCACTGCGAGACTAAAATTTGACTCATTTGCCCCTACCCATCCAACCTTTAAAAGGTCAAAACTGGAATTTCATATTATAATATTCATAACTCACAAATGCCCCGGAACAGTGGGTCACTGACAGAATTAGTCTATTGTATTAGAATGGTTACACTTTGGCCCCATGAAGTTTGTGAAATATAAATTACGATTTAAAATTTTTTAACTCTTTGTTTATAAATCTCTCTTTTTCTTTTCTTTTCTTTTCTTTTTTTAATTTATTCGAATTTGTCCTACGAGTCATTCCAGCTGGCTCCTCCAATCTCTCATTTGTTTTAATTTGGAAAAAGAGTTAATTACAGAAATGGTCCCCATACCTTCACAGCATATTTTAATTGGTTCATATAGTTTCAATTGAAATAGTTAGCAGTCCTTAAATTTTTGTAACAAAATGGCATAGTTGTCTTTATGGACAAAAATCCATTCCAAAACACAAGAATAATATCATTTAACACAAAAATGGTTACTGAGAAGTAAATTAGTCTTTTAAATTATATATTGCTGTCATCTCCTGCTCTCATACGATGGAATGCAACAAATAAATATAATGCAGATTCGGTAATAGTATTTACATATACTATCAAAAAAATTAATTCTATTTTACCGTATAGGATTAAAAAGATACAAGATTTGCTTGTATAAATCTCGTGAATATCAACAGAAACATTCCGACAAAATGATCGTCGTGTAGCCTCTAATATTTTGTTGTATTCCTGTTAAAACACCTTACTCCGGAAGGCGTCTGTGGCATAAGAGAGTGTTTCTTTTCTGCCAATGTGTTTTTATAGACTATAACAAGAACCTGATAGCAGAATATTGGAAGGGTTATCTTATTCAGATTTGAATTCAATATTATCTACCACGATAATCCTTATCCATATAAGTCAAAATCAATAGTGATTGTACTGAACTCTCTCTCAATATTAACAGTCCTCAAATTTTTGTAACAAAATGGCATAGTTGTCCTTCTTATGGACAAAAAACATTCCAAAACACAAGAATTATATCATTTAACACAAAAATGGTTACTAAGAAGTAAATTTATCTTTTAAATCATTATGTTGTTGTCATCTCCTGCTCTGATCAGATGGAACGTAACAAATAAATATTATGCAGATTCGATAATAGTATATACGTATATTATCAAAACAATTATTTCTATTTTACCATGTAGGATGGAAAATATACAAGATTTGCGTGTATAAATATCGTGAATACCAACAGAAATGTTCCGACAAAATGATCATCGTGCAACCTCTGATATTCTATTGTATTCCTATGAAAATACCTTGCTTCGGAAGAGATAATGGACTCTTTGCGTCTGTGGCATAAGAGAATTATTTCGCGTGTTTCTTTTCTATCCACATGTTTTTATAGACTACAGGAAGATTCTGATGGCAGAATATTGGAAGGGTTATCATATGCAGATTTAAATTCAATCTTACCCATATAAATCACAATCAACACCACTACATGATTGTAATCGAACTCTCTCTCAATATTGCAAATTTATAATTCGGGTTCTATGTCATTAATGTCAATTAAAGTACCCACGTTAAAATTATAGATACTCGCTAATTAAATAGAATTACTGACAATCCAATTTAATTAGCATATTAAATTTTCTTAAGACCTTTCACTTAATTTATTTGACGTATCAGATTAATCCACTTCCAAAGTTTCATACAATTAAAACTTATAAGCTTCCTTAAGGGAGTGCCATCAATCCCTGTTCAGGGACGTGGATTCATCAATTACTAATAAACACCAATTGAAAAATTTTATCATCCTACCCACCGAGTTTATTGACTCATAATGAATCACACTCATCTATGAATTAAAATAACAAACATTGCCAATACATGTCTAAATAATAATTTCATGATTAATAATATAAATACTATCCATGACCACGGGACATTAATTGTTTTATATAATCAGTACTAAAATAATTATCTCAATACGTTCCTATTTATTATACATAAAGTGTAATAGTACAAGGAATTAGAACTATATCACTCTTTGTAGTCAATGCAAACCTATTAAAACCAAATAGTACAATTTACTCGTGGTGTATCAATTTTCATCTAAAATTATAACCATAAAATTTATATTCTATAAGAACCAATAATACAATCTTCTGTGTATAAGTCATACTCTATACTATAAATCATCTACCATGTAAAATATGACACATATACTTATTCATTAAAACATAATGTTAAGCAAACATTACTCATGGAGATTCTCATTAAAAAAAATAATTTTTATTATGAAAATACTTTACCCAAAACAAACATAAAAGTTTTAGTATAAAGACCATAATTGCCAATTTAGTCTAAAATTGTGAGTAAAGAATCCATACTTTCCCCCCAAAATTTGAGGACTATTTTGGAATGAAATTGTAATGACTAAATAGAGTTATTTCCAAACTATGGGGAATTAGTGTAATTAACCAAATAAAATCCCTGCATATAAAGCTCATCTCTTTTCTTTCCTTCACTCTCTCTCTCTCTCTCTCTCTCTCTCTCTCTCCCTCTCCCAAACTTTCCTTCCTCACGGAAAAACACTAGAAAACATAAGCGCAAAATCTGTGCGAAAATCTCTCCCCTGTTTTTCATTTCAATTAGATTTAGATAGGATTTACCAGCAGAGAAATTTCGCTAAAAATGGCTGACCCCCTCCTCTGTTTCGAAAAAGAACCAAAATTTTCCAATAATTTCGAAAATCAAAACATGGGTTCTGTGATTGGATCAGAACCGTTGATTGGGTCGCCGATAGACAGTGAGGAGAGCTTTGCCGCGATGTATGAGAGAGCGAATCGGCATTTGCCCAGAAATGATTATCTCTCTGGGTTGAGAAGTGGGGCCCTCGATTTGGGCATTAGGAGAGAGGCCCTTGATTGGATTTTTAAGGTCCTATTATTAATAGGGTTTTAATAATTTTTGTTCCTTTTTTTGGGGGTTTTTTTTTTTTAAAGAAATGATGAGTATTAGAAATTAAATTTTTTATATGAATATTGGATCTCTGTTCAATAGGGTTTTACTAGCTTTTGTTTTTTTTGGGGGGGTTTGTAAAGAAATTGTCATTTTTACATAAGTTATCAATTTTTGCAACTAATATATATTTTTTATTTTCTCAGAAACTTTATTCTTTTCATTATTAAGTTTTTTGGGCCATGAATTTCAAGCTCAGATTTTTAGCTTTCCCAATAAAAAATTACAAATTTTTTGTTTTTCTTTTTTTGGGGGTTTTGTAAATAAATGATCATTTTTATATGGGTCATCGGTTCTTGCAAGTAATTTTTTGGGTTTTCCAGGAATCTATATATATATTTATTTTTAATTATAT
>MKEJ01010252.1:531-11345 GCA_001753735.1 Embelia ribes
TATTGGGGTTGTGCTTGATCTATAAATTTAATTTAATAATTTCTATTTAAGTAAGTTAATATATATACATATATATAATTTTTATTATGATAAGTTTTATTATTTTAAAATTATAATTTAATCGGATATGTCTCAAGCAATTGTACAAATAAATGTCACAATTAGAATAAATACCGAATACAGTTAGACGTACAACTTTCATATTAATAAGAATATATAAGTAAATAAATATATATATATATATATGTGTGTGTATATATATACATATATATGTATTCATTCATGGGCAAAAACGTTAATTTTCTTTACACGACTTACTCCTTTCACTACCCACTTACGCACTTTCTAGGTCAACTCCAAAATGATACACGTTGCACCACAAAAACAACTTTGTAGAACCTTGGCATAATTTTCCCGCCATTTTCTCCATCAATTATCTTTCCTTTCCCTCTCCTATAAAATACATATTATTAATAAGAAAATCCAGTAACATGGCACTTATTATTCTACCATATTAAGAATTATTTCTATTCTGTTTATTTGAAATATTTATAAATTATTCCATATAAACCAGCCATGCACGCAACGCGTGTGTCTCGATGACTACTATATTTTTCTGTGTATAAAAGTAGTACCTCCAACTTATATATATATATAAGTTGGTATTCTATTCTTGCATTTTCTACTTGTAATTTTTGGGTTGGTACCATGACTCTGTATGAATGATTAAAGAGACATGGAAAAAAGGGGGAAAATAAAATAGAGAATCGTTTGAATCAAATGGCTTATTATTGAGGATTCTATGATGTCGAAATGACATAGTTAACATATACCACAAAATTTGCCCTAATGGGAAGATATCTGATAAAATTGATAAGAGTAATTTAGTAAGATTTTTCATAATAATAAAGAGGATATATACAATTTTGTCTAATTTAGGTCATAATATAGAAATTTGTTGCGGAGTAACTTAATACAAGTTGGGACACATTGTCACATTTTCGAAAGTTCAATTTATATTATGTATCAAAGATATAGACTGCGGAAGCAATCCTTTTACTTCTCACTTGATGAAAAAATGTAGAATTGTAAAAATATTTAAATATTTATTGATTTGGAAAATTACTGTGATAGATTATTTATGGGATAATTTATTATGTTTTGACAAAGAAATGTGCCATTTTTTAATATATAAATATAATCAAGGGTATGTATAAATGAGCATCTACTAATGTGTAAACTAGTTTTCCTACAACAATTCTATGTATAAGCATTAAATCATTTTCTTGTTTGCAATAGTACTGAAAGAGTAGAATAGATGCATCTAAATGAATTATCATGGTGCATGATATTTAACAATGATATTAATTTTATTTACGAGACAACAACGAGAATAACGACAAAGTAAAATTCTGAAGATATATTTTCCGGTCTCACAAATTTAGGTCATATAGATTAAGAGGAGAATATAAGTAGTACAATTTTAGAACATGAAGTGTAGCATATGTAATTGTAGTTAGGTTAGGTAGTAAAGTAGTAACAAAGAGTGATCATTTTTGTTTTCATAATCAATTTTAAAAAATAATATTGTCATAGAATGAGAAATTGAACATAGGATTCAAATAATATGAATAAAGTGGAGAAGTGATTTATAAGTTCTATGTAGTCAACATATGCCTATAGACTAAAAGGAAAGTTTTATATATCATCTTTGAAAGACTATCTTTATTGTATAGACTAAAAGGAAAGTTTTATATATTATCTTACTTTATTATATATAGACTAAAAGGAAAGTTATGTACACTATCTTTGCAAGACTAACTTTATTATATAGACTAAAAAGAAAGTTTTATACTTCTTTCATCCATAAATAATTTATGCAATCAAACTAAAATATAGTTTTAGACAAAAAATCAAAAAGTATATTTTTTAAATTTGAATGATATACAAATACCTATCCCTGTTAAGTTTTATCTTTTTTTTTTTATATACCTATTGATTATACGTGGGTTATAATTGGTAATAGGTCATATTTTTCTTTAAATTAATAAATATTTTTGGACACTCAAAAAAATAATTTGCACCACTTATTTGTGGACGGAATGAGTATATCACTTTGAAAGACTAACTTTATTATATGCATGCTTGAGTGTTGCGCAATTAAAAAACGACAACTCATAAAATGAATGTAATCGACATGTATATGATTTGATGAGTATATGCAAAGACCAAAAAGGTAAAATTATAAATGGAAAGATCCGTACAAGACTAGCATTTGATTAGTTGATAATATAATTATAAATCGATTAAAGTGGTTTAAACATATAATAAGAGAAAGTTTGAATGCAATAGTTAAAAAGAGTGGGAATATTAAAGTCAAATGGAAAATAAAAAGGAGGGATAAAGGAAAAATAAGTGGATACAAGTAAAATAGAAGTACGTGCTTGCTATAAGTTATCTTATATAGAAACAAGTGATTTATAAAAATTCACATCAATTACTCATATGCAATATATAAAAGTGATGTCTTTACACAAAGTGACCACCCAAAAATGTTCCAATATTAGAGTTTGCAATGGGAGGTTACACGTGATATATTGGGTGCTTTTTGGTAGAAAGTGTTGCATTTTTTACTTAAGAATTTTTGGGAGCTAGTTTAGAAACTTTTATAAAAGAGAGTGCACTGTGCAAAGGTGAATATAATCACACTAGGGGGAAAGAGAGAGCATCTCTATGTGTGGAGAAAAAGGGTTAGCATTTTTTGTGGTGTTAAAAAGTGTTCAAGTGACTAAGCACTAGTTTGGGAATGCTGATACTTTTAAAAATTATTTTCTTAAAATTGTTTTTAAAAATTGATTGTAAAAATGGATGTAATCCTAGAGTTTGGTATATAAATTTTAAAAATTGCTTTGATAATTAAGTAGTGTAATGTTTGGAAATGTGGTATTTTTTTATTGTAAAAAGATAAAAGTAGACAAGTATGGTGAATGTAAAAAATATAATGAGTAGTGTCTGCGGTTCGGTTCTAACTGTTTATGATTAAAATTAGAAAACAAACTAATGACTAATTAGCGGTTTGGTTCGGTTTGCTTTAGAGAAAATCGAAAAGCAAAACCAACTAAACTAAACCAATACTTTAACAATTCAGTTTGGGCTACTTGGCGGTTTGAAGGTTAACAAAAAATTTAGCAAAATAATGCAGAATGTGGAGCCTTCAATGTAACATGTATGATATGTATTTACCATGTTTATATGGAAAACATGTAAGTTGCATATGGATTGGGGCTTAATTGTTATATAGTTAAGGTGCAAAATGATGCATTTGTAGGATTTAAAGTATAATAAAAGTGTAATTTGTGGTGAATTATAATATTATGAGAAATATTGTACATTTCAGGTTAAAAGACAAAAAATACATTGTTTTGAGGTTGAATTAAGGCAATGATAAGACGAAGAAGTTTCCAAAAATTTTTGGCTAAGCATTAGGTGAATTAATGTGTTTGAAGAATTATTGAGGAAATGTTGAAGGCCAAGAATTGAAGAAACTAATAATCAAAATGGAAGAAATTTTGAGATGAACATTTTGTTCGGACGAGTGTCAAGTGGTTCGGATGAAATGGGGTCTCATCCAGATGAATTTAGCAGGAAAAAAAATTTCACTTTGCTTTCAAGGCTTATTTTGTTTCCTTAATTATTATTATTGTAATTCCAAAATTATAATGTTATATAAATCCAATAGCTAGGATTTAATTTCATGACATTATGACAGATTAAAATCCTAGTCTCCATAGAATTTTTTATCACTTTTATTTTGTTTATCTTTTTTTTTTTCCTTTTTGGTGATTTGGGAGATTGCGGAGAGCAATTTCGGAGGTGTGACAACTCTATATTCTTATTGTTATTCTTCTTATTGGTTGTAAGCTTACTCGAAAACCTATTTAATCTTTTAGTTTTTAATAAAAGTTGTAATTTATTTTTGGTTTAATTATTAGTGGTGTAGTCTAAATTTAATTGGCAAATATTGCATATCTCGATTACTGTAGTTGTTGTTTAGGTTGATTGGAAGAATATTTGTTTAAGTTTTTGTTATTAAATTGTATTTCTTTATTGCATCAGTTTTATAGTGAAATTTATCATTGATCATGTTTTCCTTTGAATTCATTGTTATTGAAATTGTTGTTTTTGTTAGATTAAATATGGGTAGCTAATTCACTTTCTTACTCTAAGGTGTTAGTTTATCCCTTAATGAATAGCAATTAAATAGGATTATTATAATTTGGACTAAAATTTATTAATTATTAATTCTAAGGGTTTTTAGCTATCGACTTGACTTAAAAATCGCTAGATATATTTATGCTAATTGACAACCACCCGATAGCATTCTAAGTTGAAATAAACCAGACTTATGTTACTAGTAAATTAATAATTAATATTACACAGATGTTTAGTTGATATGAGTTGAGAGAGAAAACTACTATCGGATTCACCGATAAAAGGGCAGATTTAGATTAATTGATTTAGAATTTTTATCTGCTTGCATGTCTTATTTCTTGTTTCCCTAAATCTTTGAAATTTCCTGTGTTTTAAAAGTATGTTAATTTAAAAAATTATTAGTCGGAAGTGAAATTTGGTGAGTAGATTAAACTTAGTGAGGTGAATTGAGATTTAGAATACCCTAGAATTCGATACTCGATCTCACCGAGAAAAATGTAATCATCCCTAGTATACTTACTATTTAATCATTTTGTGCAAATTTAGGAAGCAATCACATATTTATCCACGGTTAGTTGTTAAAAATAATATAGTATATTGAGATATTTCATTAATCAAGGGAGAGCTGTAAGTAAAAGCCGAATAAGATCATAAAATAATGGGATGAGTAAATAGTTATTAGGTCTCATTTTCTTTTGTATATATATAAATATGTATTATTATTTTATAAATTTTAGTATTGATTGTTTGATTCGGTTTCGGCAATTTGATTTTTCTTTAAAATTGCAAACCGAACCATTCATGTTCGGTTTAGTATTTTCTAAACTAAACCAAACCATAGTCAACCGGATTGGTTCGGTTTGCTTGCATTTCAATTTGCATTGGATGGTTTGAGTGGCATGGTGTACACCCCTAAATATAATTGAGGTTGTTACGATAATTAATAAAAAAAAAATAGAAACAACTTTTCAAAACATCCTATGGCTGTTTCTGAAAACTTCCTTTAAAAAACAAAACAAAATTTTAAAAATAGATATTTTAGAGTTTATCAAATATTCTATGCTGAATTTTCCAAGAAAAAAAAAATAGAATCATGCAATCCTAAGGAATAAGATGAGCATGACCCTTTTGATCTATTGTGGTTTTATGTAACTTTCCTGAATTTAAGCATTATTTATCACTTTATCAGCATAAAAAATCAAATCCTGAATCTAGTCCAAATTCTCATTAATATTATAAATTTAATTGATTAATTTTATACCAATAGATCTCTTTCTATTAATTCGCGTGAGGTGATATATGGATCCAGAAGGCAACACGAGGGACTCCCAGAGTCCCTGACTCATGATCCAACGGCTTGAGTCTTACTAAATTAAAGACTGCAAATCTAGGCCATTGGATCATGAGAACATTTGATTGTGGAAATTAACATAATTCAAATCTAGCGCATTTTTTTGCCTATTTATAAATGGGCAATATACAAATGGACTAACTTGATAAGTTTATGAACGTAAGGGTAAAACGTGAAGTGGTGATGGAAACGAGTTTCCGATCAATGACTGTAAATTTGGGAGCATAGTGGTAAATAAATATTTGAAGGGCCGAATTAGAGTGTAACTATTTCCCGTTGCGACAAACTAGTAACAAAAATGAATTAAATTGATAATATAAAATATATAATGGAAAATCGAAGTAATTAGCTTTTTTTCTGTATAAGAAAAGGACCGAGAAAAAAAAAATTTAGGTCCGATAAGTATGGTTAGGCAATTTATTCGTAAAGCACAATAGTGACAATACTTGTAACATTAAGGGCTCCGTCGTTGAACTATTAAGTGCTCGAATTTTTCTTAACAAAATTCTATTCCCATGTGCGTATTTTGATTTTTCTCACTCGATTTTACTAAATGTTGCGTATGCTTCTAGCTTGTGTTGAAATTATAGGGAGAAAATAAAATAAACTTTAATTCATTAATATACTTACTAACTAATTTAATAAATTAAGATAAATACTAGTCCAATTTTTATGTTCTTCATATGCAATCCATCGGCATAGAAGAGGGCGATCAATCGCACTAAAATGTCCGTAAGTCACATTAAAAATCTAAATTAATGTTGAGGATAGATTTATTATAATTTAAAATAATTAGTACTATCATTCTTTTATAAATGTTGTATTTAATGTCTCACTTCAATTACTAAAACTTAATTAGAAGTAATTTTATTTTGCACGATTTATCCTTTAGGTATCTATGTCTGATCTATTTAATTATGGTCCCTACAGTTTTCATCCTTACTATTTTCGCCTTGTATTTACAAACCTACCAATTTACTCCAATTGGTACACGGGCTAACACCTCATAACCTCTACCATTGATTGCACAAAAACAAACTCAAATTAGAGGGGCGAAATTGAAACATTACCACAACCTTGTCACGGGTTTTGTAATGTTATCCAGATTCACATGGATAACATGTAACGCTTACTGGTAAAGTTGTATAAAATGAAAGCCGACAAAGAGGAGTAATTGATCATTGTAGCGGAGTACTCGTATGGCAATAAAAAGAAAGTTATGACGATAAAAAGAATGTTCATTAATATGAGAAATTAGCCGGTACTTATAATTAGCTGTTATATTTCCGCATCATACCAGTTCGTTCTCACACTTACTAGCCGTTACATTATATACGTTATCAAGACAGCTTTAGGATGCATTTATAATGACATGATTCTTTATAATGAGTCCTAACCGTTACAACAAACAAGTTTTATGATCAAAATATAAAATTAAGTGATGACACGATATTATTATTATTTTTTGGAATATAACGCAATATTAATTTGATCTCTTGCTCTCCATTACTTTCCTTAGTAGTGTATTTTAAATTTTTTATTAGATTTTGTTCATAAATGACACTAATATTTACATGTATATTGATTATAAAGTACTACATTATTTACAAATTATATAAGTACATGGGCTAAGGTCATAACACACTCAATTCTTAAAAATTATATAAAGTACTAGGGCAGAAAAGAAATTCAGTGGCCCACATACGTACTTAACATTGTTATAAAATGACAAAATAAATATCAAATCCACATAATTCGTTAAGATCACAACAGCAAAATATTATATTATATTACATCATCGCTCATAATAAAAAGGCATTAAAGTACTCTTATTTTATAAAGTCCAAATTTCAGTCAATTTCACTGCGAGACTAAAATTTGACTCATTTGCCCCTACCCATCCAACCTTTAAAAGGTCAAAACTGGAATTTCATATTATAATATTCATAACTCACAAATGCCCCGGAACAGTGGGTCACTGACAGAATTAGTCTATTGTATTAGAATGGTTACACTTTGGCCCCATGAAGTTTGTGAAATATAAATTACGATTTAAAATTTTTTAACTCTTTGTTTATAAATCTCTCTTTTTCTTTTCTTTTCTTTTCTTTTTTTAATTTATTCGAATTTGTCCTACGAGTCATTCCAGCTGGCTCCTCCAATCTCTCATTTGTTTTAATTTGGAAAAAGAGTTAATTACAGAAATGGTCCCCATACCTTCACAGCATATTTTAATTGGTTCATATAGTTTCAATTGAAATAGTTAGCAGTCCTTAAATTTTTGTAACAAAATGGCATAGTTGTCTTTATGGACAAAAATCCATTCCAAAACACAAGAATAATATCATTTAACACAAAAATGGTTACTGAGAAGTAAATTAGTCTTTTAAATTATATATTGCTGTCATCTCCTGCTCTCATACGATGGAATGCAACAAATAAATATAATGCAGATTCGGTAATAGTATTTACATATACTATCAAAAAAATTAATTCTATTTTACCGTATAGGATTAAAAAGATACAAGATTTGCTTGTATAAATCTCGTGAATATCAACAGAAACATTCCGACAAAATGATCGTCGTGTAGCCTCTAATATTTTGTTGTATTCCTGTTAAAACACCTTACTCCGGAAGGCGTCTGTGGCATAAGAGAGTGTTTCTTTTCTGCCAATGTGTTTTTATAGACTATAACAAGAACCTGATAGCAGAATATTGGAAGGGTTATCTTATTCAGATTTGAATTCAATATTATCTACCACGATAATCCTTATCCATATAAGTCAAAATCAATAGTGATTGTACTGAACTCTCTCTCAATATTAACAGTCCTCAAATTTTTGTAACAAAATGGCATAGTTGTCCTTCTTATGGACAAAAAACATTCCAAAACACAAGAATTATATCATTTAACACAAAAATGGTTACTAAGAAGTAAATTTATCTTTTAAATCATTATGTTGTTGTCATCTCCTGCTCTGATCAGATGGAACGTAACAAATAAATATTATGCAGATTCGATAATAGTATATACGTATATTATCAAAACAATTATTTCTATTTTACCATGTAGGATGGAAAATATACAAGATTTGCGTGTATAAATATCGTGAATACCAACAGAAATGTTCCGACAAAATGATCATCGTGCAACCTCTGATATTCTATTGTATTCCTATGAAAATACCTTGCTTCGGAAGAGATAATGGACTCTTTGCGTCTGTGGCATAAGAGAATTATTTCGCGTGTTTCTTTTCTATCCACATGTTTTTATAGACTACAGGAAGATTCTGATGGCAGAATATTGGAAGGGTTATCATATGCAGATTTAAATTCAATCTTACCCATATAAATCACAATCAACACCACTACATGATTGTAATCGAACTCTCTCTCAATATTGCAAATTTATAATTCGGGTTCTATGTCATTAATGTCAATTAAAGTACCCACGTTAAAATTATAGATACTCGCTAATTAAATAGAATTACTGACAATCCAATTTAATTAGCATATTAAATTTTCTTAAGACCTTTCACTTAATTTATTTGACGTATCAGATTAATCCACTTCCAAAGTTTCATACAATTAAAACTTATAAGCTTCCTTAAGGGAGTGCCATCAATCCCTGTTCAGGGACGTGGATTCATCAATTACTAATAAACACCAATTGAAAAATTTTATCATCCTACCCACCGAGTTTATTGACTCATAATGAATCACACTCATCTATGAATTAAAATAACAAACATTGCCAATACATGTCTAAATAATAATTTCATGATTAATAATATAAATACTATCCATGACCACGGGACATTAATTGTTTTATATAATCAGTACTAAAATAATTATCTCAATACGTTCCTATTTATTATACATAAAGTGTAATAGTACAAGGAATTAGAACTATATCACTCTTTGTAGTCAATGCAAACCTATTAAAACCAAATAGTACAATTTACTCGTGGTGTATCAATTTTCATCTAAAATTATAACCATAAAATTTATATTCTATAAGAACCAATAATACAATCTTCTGTGTATAAGTCATACTCTATACTATAAATCATCTACCATGTAAAATATGACACATATACTTATTCATTAAAACATAATGTTAAGCAAACATTACTCATGGAGATTCTCATTAAAAAAAATAATTTTTATTATGAAAATACTTTACCCAAAACAAACATAAAAGTTTTAGTATAAAGACCATAATTGCCAATTTAGTCTAAAATTGTGAGTAAAGAATCCATACTTTCCCCCCAAAATTTGAGGACTATTTTGGAATGAAATTGTAATGACTAAATAGAGTTATTTCCAAACTATGGGGAATTAGTGTAATTAACCAAATAAAATCCCTGCATATAAAGCTCATCTCTTTTCTTTCCTTCACTCTCTCTCTCTCTCTCTCTCTCTCTCTCTCTCCCTCTCCCAAACTTTCCTTCCTCACGGAAAAACACTAGAAAACATAAGCGCAAAATCTGTGCGAAAATCTCTCCCCTGTTTTTCATTTCAATTAGATTTAGATAGGATTTACCAGCAGAGAAATTTCGCTAAAAATGGCTGACCCCCTCCTCTGTTTCGAAAAAGAACCAAAATTTTCCAATAATTTCGAAAATCAAAACATGGGTTCTGTGATTGGATCAGAACCGTTGATTGGGTCGCCGATAGACAGTGAGGAGAGCTTTGCCGCGATGTATGAGAGAGCGAATCGGCATTTGCCCAGAAATGATTATCTCTCTGGGTTGAGAAGTGGGGCCCTCGATTTGGGCATTAGGAGAGAGGCCCTTGATTGGATTTTTAAGGTCCTATTATTAATAGGGTTTTAATAATTTTTGTTCCTTTTTTTGGGGGTTTTTTTTTTTTAAAGAAATGATGAGTATTAGAAATTAAATTTTTTATATGAATATTGGATCTCTGTTCAATAGGGTTTTACTAGCTTTTGTTTTTTTTGGGGGGGTTTGTAAAGAAATTGTCATTTTTACATAAGTTATCAATTTTTGCAACTAATATATATTTTTTATTTTCTCAGAAACTTTATTCTTTTCATTATTAAGTTTTTTGGGCCATGAATTTCAAGCTCAGATTTTTAGCTTTCCCAATAAAAAATTACAAATTTTTTGTTTTTCTTTTTTTGGGGGTTTTGTAAATAAATGATCATTTTTATATGGGTCATCGGTTCTTGCAAGTAATTTTTTGGGTTTTCCAGGAATCTATATATATATTTATTTTTAATTATAT